>CAKAOH010003290.1:0-47514 GCA_916701665.1 Sebastiscus tertius
ATTACCTCCTTTATATAATTTATGCCTATTGGATTCAATCTGTTTCACAAAGTTTTGGAAGAGAAATATAGGGTTTATTGAAAATAGTAAATCATTTTATTTTACAGCACATAAGATGCAATTTAGAGTTTTTAGAAAAGCCTGAGGACTTAAGAGTTTATAAATGAAAAAAGAAATCCCACTCCATAGTCAAGTAATATAATTTTTGCTCATACACAAGAACTAAGCACCTTGGAGAAAAGAAGTGGTGCTATACACATTTTATGTAGTCTTTCTTTGAGAATCATGATATTGTAAATATTGGATTTATTTAAATCATTTGACATTTACTGATGGTGGGTGTACGGAAGCCCTGAGAGGTAAATGAGAAAAAAATATCTGGTGATCCATTTTCTAAGTCTGATATACATAGTTTTCTTTCTGAGTTTTTCCAGGATAATCTATATCAGTTCCTTTTTTTTCATCTGCGAAACAGGTGGAAAAAAAGAGTTTTGGAAGGATAATTTTTCAAAGTTACTTTTTTTCATCTGTGAAAATATTTGAAAAAAGAGTTTGGCAGGTGAATTTTGTTCATTTTGTTGTATTACAATAAGTGTTGTTGTTGTAATACTCCCTCCGGCCACAAGAGGCTGAAGTGCACCATTACCCCATGTTCTTAATAGAAGTAAAAGCATTCGTGTTTTCCCTAACAGCAGATAAACACTAATTAAAATACATTTCTAGCCAAAAGAAGGACATGACAGTAATGTTACATAACCTGCTAATACACACTATGTGTACCTTGTTTTTAGAGTGCAGGGAGAAATTAAAGGAACAGTGTGTAGGATCTGGTGGTATCCAGTGGCAAGGTTACAGATTGCAACCGACTGAGGCCTCTCACGTGTGCCAAGCGTGTTGGAGAACTACAGTAGCTGACGCAAAAACGCGAATGACCCTCTCTAGAGCCAGTTGTTGGAAGACTAGCACAGGTCATTTGGGGCAGAACCAGTTTGTGTGTATGTTGGAAGTGAGTGGTGAAGCAAGAGAGAGAGCGCGGTGGCGACGGGAGCGACTCCAGCTCAAGCCGTTCTGTGCTACTTTAGAAACATGGCGGTGCAACATGGCGGACTCCGTATGTAGATATAAACGGCTCGTTCTAAGGTAAAAAAACACAACGATTCTTATCGTCAGGTGATTATACACTAAGAAAACACACTTTATACATTAATATTATATTCCATTTTTGCCAATAGATCCCCCTAAACACACTGGTCCTACCTGGAAGAAAACCTGTTTCACTTATTATGAAACAAAAATGAAGGAACACAAAAAGATTATCATGGCAAAATATTTTTTTTTTCACCTGTACTTAAGTCATAAACACAGGAGAGAAAACAAGATCACCAGAATTGTTTTTCCTCACTTGCCACTCAAAGCTCAACATGCAACACATTTATTACTTTGACTTGATTTAATTTGCCTATGATCTGTTTTTGAGTCTTCCATGTTGAGACACCTACGCATTCACATAGAAATCTATTGAAATGTCAATCTCCAAGTAGCAAAAGTGCAAAAGAAAGTTAACACTAGAAAAGAGAGAAAGATCAAATCTTGACAGAGCACGAAAGCAAGAAGAAGAGAAATAAAAATGCGAGGCATAAGATACGGCTAAGCAGGTGTCTTTGACATTCCAGCGTCATAATCCTATAATAATTATTGACTTTTTCACCAACAGAGTTCAGTTCCATCTAGGCTCATTTATGAATATGATAAAATCATAATTGCAAGGTCAGCGGAAGTCAAGTATCGATCGCTCCGCGAGATGAGTGAACAACCTTTATCCTTGAATTCCAACTACAAAATGAAGGGAATGAATTATTGGGAGAAGAAAAATTGATTTTACAATAAAAAATAGAGAGTGAGGAACTCATCCGAGAGCGGTACGTCGGCGTTAGAACGAGGTTAGACCTGGAAAACATGGGCTAATTTTCTTTAATTGAAAAAAAGTGGGAGTATGCTGTTTTGGAGTGGGGGGGCAGTCGTTCTCTTCAAAGACTCCTCTGACGACCCCAAGCTTTTCTGAAAACTGACTTTCCCCTAATCATAATCCGTTCCACCCCCAGCAATCAAAATTTGGTCAAAGTCTGTAACATCACACATCACTTGGCGGAAACATGCTGTTTCTGCTACTTCACGTTGCAAACACACACACACACACACACACATGCGTACATTTTTGTAAACACGTGGCTATCAACATCTGCTAGCCCCACCTCTGATATCCCACCCACCATCGCCACCTCCACCCGTGTCTCCCACTAGACATTTTTCCATTTGCACCTCTTCCCCCTCCCCTCCCCAAATCAGCTTGACAAGGAACACCACTTCTGGTCGCCCCCCAGCAGTCACTCTCATCCTCCTCCTCCTCTCCCCGATCCTCCCCCTCTCATGGGAACATGATGCTATTATACATAAACAAGAAGCCCCTAATAATGCAATTTTTTTTTTCTCTCTACCTCAGATCCAGCATTAGGTATAAAAGGTGTGGGCAGATGAGAGACATGTTTGTAACTATATTGTTTGCATATAAGGGACTGTTTCTTTTTGTTCGCTGGACGCCGTGTGAACAAGTCCATTTGAATATCAAAAGGAAAACAGGGGAATGTGAGAAATAGATTTGAAACCCGAGTTGATTATGAATACATCTTAGGAGTCAGAGGTGGGAGAGAGTTGGGAATGGGAGTATGTGTGCGTTGCCTGCAGGGAAAGGGGGGGAAGTCTGAAGTGTGAATGTTTGTTTACGTGCATATCCGGGGCGGTGGGAAGGCTTTGTGTACTGGCTGTCACATGGGGGCCCCGGGGCAAGGCAATATCGCACGAAACACAATGAACGGCCACGACACAAAGAGAAATAAAATCAAAAAAGGGGGCTATAAATGCATTACTAACTCGGCATGGTGCAACGCTGCAGTGGTTATTGAGATATATTCACACTTCACCTCCCAGATGACCACTGGGCTACTCCGAGTCATAGAGAGGCAATAAAATAAAAACACAGGATGTAAAAGTCTTGTGGTTGGGAGACATGTGGAGGAATACTGTAAAGGGGGCACGGTAACACATCTATAGCTGGAAAAAATTGTTATTTTCATAATTTATTCATGAGGAATGTGATTGAATCTGGATAGGGTTCTGTGATTCTGGAGTAGTGGTTTGCGAAGGATACAAAACACACCCGCGAACACTCCATATGCATTTAGACAGACAGCTGAGGATCTGCAGTACACATGAATACTATAAACATGCTCTAGCCGGCACTCTCGCCACATACGTTCCCAACACATATTCCAGATGTGGCTGCATATGGAGCTGTAATAAAGTCTTTAGATGAAGCATTGGATTAATTGAAGCGTGCGCGACGTGCTTCGGTGGAGAAGGCGAGCAATTAAGTCCCCCTGTGTGTTTGCATGTGTGTGCGAGGCGCCCCAATGTAGCTGTCTGTATGTGTGTAATGATATATGGCGAGTCCTTACAACACTCGAGAGACATAAATTACAGATATTACAGATTAATTTCAAAGCCATTAGAGATATGTAAGTCTGGATAGGTTTTTAAAATCATCACATGCTCTATACAAACCGCTGCTGCTCTGATTCTTACTTAAAGAGGACCTTTTATGCTTCCCCCCACCCCCTTTCCTTTAGTGTGTTATATAGTTTTTTGTGCATGTAAAAGGTCTGCAAAGTTACAAAGTCCACTCCAAAGGGAGTTACTCTCCCCCACAGATACAGTGCTCCTGAAACACCTTGCTTGAAGTCCCGCCTTTTCTTCCGTAACGTGGTGATGTCACTAAGTAACATATTTGCATAATACCTGCCTAGCGGCTAGTTTGGCACGCCCTCAAACAAAGCTAGTTAGAGCAAAGTTGGAGCGGAGTCCGAAGAGTTTGTTTCAGTTGAGTCAAGTATGCCCCCGAAAATGAGCATAATAGATCCTCTTTAATGATTTGGGAAACTGAACAATACTGTAACCTCTCAGACATGAATATTAGGGCTGTCAAAGTTGACGCGATAATAACACGTTAAAGCAAATTCGTTTTTAACGCCACCAATTTCTTTAATGCAACTTGCGATTTTTATGTTGTATACTGGTATCATATGGAATGTTATACTCTGCGTCAAAGAGGCTAAAAAAGGAAGAACTGGCATGGCCATTTTCAAAGGGTTCCCTTGACCTCTGACCTCAAGATATGTGAATGAAAATGGGTTCTATGGGTACCCACGAGTCTCCCCTTTAAACATGCCCACTTTATGATAATCACATGCAGTTTTGGGCAAGTTATAGTCAAGTCAGCACACTGACACTCTGACAGCTGTTGTTGCCTGTTGGGCTGCAGTTTGCCATGTTATGATTTGAGCATATTTCTTTATGCTAAATGCAGTACCTGTGAGGGTTTCTGGACAATATTTGTCATTGTTTTGTGTCATTAATTGGTTTCCATTAATACATATATACATACATTTGCATTAAGCAGCATATTTGTCCACTCCCATGTTGATAAGAGTATTAAATACTTGACAAATCTCCCTTTAAGGTACATTTTGAACAGATAAAGAATGTGCGATTAATTTGCGATTAACTACGGACAATCATGCCATTAATCGTGATTTGATAGCTCTAGTGAATATATATTATATGTCAATATATAATATCATACACAAAAGTGCAAAATGCAGCAAACACAACAATGGCTTCTGCAAAAAACTGCAGCAGCATCTGTAGTTCTGACTTTATACTCTATTTAGTGCGTGACCATTTTTCTCCCTTTGTCAACGGTGCATGGCTGGATTTAAAAACGAGCAATCAAACTCTTATTTCCAACGCCGTGTTGGTGAGCGTCTGAATTAATAACTATATTGACTTGAAGCAGACCGTTGAGGAAAAAAAAAAAGAGTTTAGGAAACTCCAAGTAGAGAGACTAAGAGACACACATGACTAAGCTTTAAGTGTGGAGTAATCCCACAGCCAGAAGAACTCATCAACTCAATCTCTAACTCTTCTCCTCTCCCTCCCTCCCTACAGTTAGTTTAATTTGAAGAGAGAGAAAAAGTCCCTTTCCACACCGTCTCAATACATATTTTTCTAATTTCTTCCTTCAGAAATCTCTTAATGGCTTCTTCGCTGGACCCTGATGAAAACAATGACTTTTAACCTTCCTCTCCTTCCCCATCCGTCGCTCCCCCCCTCCCTCCATCACAGTCGACTTATTTCACTTTCTAAATGATTTCTTACTCCTTCAATCTCTTTGCAGCCATTCAGGGCCCCGGCCCGGGCTTGTGGCCGGTGCTACGCATTGTGACAGGTGAAATGAAAGCCCAGAGAAATCTCATCTTCTTATAAACGCTCCGAGGCATTCAGCCAGTCAAAAAAAATATATTTTTTCCCCCCTTTTCTTTCTGAGGCGCCGACAGATGGAAGAAGAGAGAAAAAAAAGAAAAGTGAGCTGTTATTTGAAGACCATTTGGGGTTTTCCTTTATCCACAGTTAATCAATGCTGTTCTTTTCTTGAGCCGGGGGGGGGGAGGGAGTACATTTTACATATACAGACTATCTACTGTATGGGTTCTTTGTCAAAACAAAAAATACAGTCTGCATTGAAATGTCTTCTAGAGTCGTTATTCAAGTCAGTCCTTTGCTCATTTTTTAAGTTAAATACCAAGAGCAGCCTAATTAATACAACATTATGTAAATACTTTTACGCTAAATGGCCATAATTAGTTATGCAGATATTGTCAAAGGAATCGTTTTTTTTGCATGTGTTATGGAGCGGTTTCTACACATTAAAAGCACTTTACTGTTATTGTTTACTGCTCCATCTCCCACCTTTTTTCTGTTTCATCCAAACAATGTCAATGAGGAGCTCGGTGTGGAGAAAAAAAAAAGGAGTAGTAGCAGACAAACAGCGCTGTCAGGCACTGCTGATTGAAACCTCAAGGTCACAGGCAGAGAAACAGAGAGCAGAGAGAGAGAGAGAGAGAGAGAGAGAAACAGAAGAAGTAGGAGCGGTAGAGCAGCTTTAGACTCTCCAGGGTCTGGCTGTGCGGCTCACTCACTCTGCTATTTTGTGTGTGCGTGTGTGTGTAAGAGAGGTTTTCAAGGCCTCTCCCTGTAGGCGGATTCTGCAAAGTCACCCCGCTCTCTCGTCAATCTCTATCTCTATTTTCCTCTCCGCTATCCTGTTGTCTGCCTTTCTTTCCCTGAGTGTAACTTCTCGACCTGCAACATGCCCTTCCCTATCTTTCCACCTTTTTGTTATAGTGCTCCCTCGTGCTCCAACCTCTCCATCTCCCCAAATCCCTCCATCACTCTGGCTGGATACTGACTCCATCTTAGCCACACACACACGACCGAATCACCCCTCACCTCCCTCCATTCATTCCTCTATTCGTGTATCTATCTGCCCATTATTTCTGTATGTTCAGTAAGCTTGAAGGTCTTTTCTACTAGGATCTCTTCTTTTATCTTACACGACCCATACAACCTCTAACCTCCCTCCCTTTCTTCATCCTTATACCTGACCTCAACCTTTGCTCTCTGCTCCAGCTGCTCTTTTCTCTCCTGCTTTCTCCAACAAACCCTGCCCCAATTTATTCTTCTTTCCCTGTCAGATTTTCCTTTCCCTTTTTTTTCTTCTCCACTCTTCTGTCAATACGTTTTCACACCTTCTGCCCCGTCATCTCTCTTTCCCTTCCTTCGTCTCACTATCCTCCCACCCATCTTCACTTCGCTGCTCCGATCCAGCTGTTCAGGAGTCTTCCGCGCCCCCCCCACACTCTACCACCCTCCGTTCCTCAGTTCATCCCTCTTTCCCCACCCCCCTCCCTCCTCACCTTGTAATTCTCCACTCTTGCTGTAGAGTTCTCGCCTCTGCTCTCTCAAGTAGGCACTCATGCTGATGGCATGGGAAGACGATTCAAACCTACAAAACACACGAAAGGTTCAACACACGACGCGACAGGAAACAAAAACAATCATTACATTTTATGTATTTAAATTGGTCTTTTGAGATATTTCAATTTCATAGTGCAGCAACTAATAATTATTTTCATTGTCAGTTAATCTGTTGATTATTTTCTTGATTAATCGATTATTTGTTTGGTCTATAAAATGTCATAAAATGGTGAAAAATGACAATCAGTGTTTCCAAAAGCCCAGGATGACATCCTCAAATATTTTGTTTTGTCCACAACTCAAAGATGTTCATTTTACTGTCATAGAGGAGTAAAGAAACCAGAAAAATATTCCCATTTAAGAAGCTACAATCTAAGAATTTAGTCAGTTTTTTCTTAAAAAATCCTCAAACTGATTAATCAATTATCAAAATAGTTGGCGATTAATTGAATAGTTGACAACATCTCTTTCTGTTTATACAGGGAAATCTATTCTTTTATTTTTCTTCTATTTGGTCCAGCACTAGGCAGAGAGCAAAGGGCGCGATGCTTACTTGAAGAGCGACTGCTTGGCACGCTGTGGCTTCTTCTTCGCAAAGAAGGCGGCAAACTCGCTGCCGGTGCTGGCGTAGGAGAGCTGAGCCGATGGCTCCGTGGCACTGCGGCTGTTCTTCACGTCCAGATACTCCATCAGCAGGACCTAAACAACAAAACAGAGCTCTGGGTCAAAAGGTAAAAAAAAGCAGAAGAAGTACCTCAATAATATTTTGATGGGAAATTGTCCTTCAGCCGGGTTACATGGGTTCAATCAGTCCATGTACACACTAAGTGCATCCTAAGTGCTTTTGTGTAAGACATACAATTCATATGGCTGTTGTCCTCTGCCAGCAATTTGAAGGGAACACGCAATTTGTTTGTAATCATTTTGTAATAAATTAACATCTAGCACCTCTATGTTGGTGACACTTTACTTCCAAGTTGGTAAAAAAAGGATGGGCCACGGTCCAGTGGGTCTAATGGAATATTACAAAGACTCTAGTAATAGGTAACAAATGATGTGATATATTATAAGTACAATCATAACAAACTACAAAGCACCGATCTCAACTGCCAAAAGCTGTGTAAAGTAATTCACTGAAGCTGTTTTTAATTTATCACATTCATATTATTACACTATCTTCCTATTATTTCACCTGAGATAATGTAACATGGAGTGCTCAAGCTCATTAATGACTTTAAAGCTCCCACTCACAATCATATCCTGCAAGTTCAACCTGCCTTATTCATGAGAAGCTTTTTTTTTTAAACCAGAAAGCCTTTGTACAGCAGGTCTACTTCTAGAGTATAGGTAAAAAGAAAAATACCCACATTTACATACTTTTATCATCAAATTATGCTCCATTAGTGGAGCTCACTACAAAACATAGCTGAAACTATGGTCATGTTAAAAAATCCGTGCAGTGTGAATTTGTAAAAACTTGGTGGTTGATAAAAATGTTTGGATCAGCAGCCTTATTGAATTATTCCTCTATTTTCATATCACATTTTAATGTAAAACTTCAATTAAAGGGACAGTGTGTAACATTTCATGGGATCTATTAACAGAAATGAAATATAATACTCAGAACTATGTTTTCATTAGTGTGTAATCATCTCAAACTAAGAATCTTTGTGTTTTCGTTAGCTTAGAATGAGCCCTTGATATAGAGAGCAGGTCCTCTTCACAGAGTCCGCCATGTTTCTACAGTAGCCCAGAACGAACAAACCAAACACTGGCTCTAGAGAGAGCCTTTTGCGCTTTTTACGTTACTTTAAGGCCGTCGCAGTTCTCAGACACACTTGTGAAACTGCGGTAACGTGAGCTGCAGGGTGCAAAACTGTGGTACCACCAGCCGCCATCTAACTACGAACAGAGGGGTTCTCAGTTGGTTGCAATCTGCAGCCACACCGCTAGATGTCTGCCAAATGTCTACGCACTGTCCCTTTAAATAATGTCTTGTTCAGCAGATACATATCTAGCAGATCAGCTATGGACATCACTAACAGCAGGTTTTGTGTTTAGCGTGGCTTATAATATCACAATTTATGGCAACACACAATGTCTACAAAGCCAATCCTAAAAAGCAAAGGAAAATCCAAACTTTGAGACAGGAAAAAGGCCACTGACAAGACCGGGTCCCTTTGATGACTGGCGTGAAATATTTTGTCGACCATTTCCCTGATCTGTCTACATGATCCATGGTGGAATCCATCAACGTCTTATCATGCTTCATAAAAATCTTATCAACTTCTAACAATAGCCGAGGACGAGCACATTGAATCTGTGGCCAGACGGAGAGAAAGTTAACTTCCTCTCCTCTATCATTCTATCTGCACATTCCCTCTGTTGCTTTCATTGGCTCTCATTTTTCACAATCTCTTAGTGCTTCATCATCTCTCATTTCTCACATTTCTATTTTCTCTCTGTTGCTACCTCATTTCATCGTCCCCTCTCTCTCTCTCTCTCTCTGTGTGAATACATATGTTCTAAAATAGCCTCCCATATCTAATAGCTTCATAATTTAGCAGGGCCATTTAGCCTGTGTGTGTCTAATTCTGAGGCGCAGTGTGGGTCAAGCCCAGAATGGGACAGGAGTAATGGCCGAGCAGATGGAGATCCATCCCGACCATAATGATGTAATTAACGCTGCGGAGAGCTCCCCCCGTCACGCATGGGAAAGCCTTCGCATGCTAGCGTCGATGCTAATTTACGTGTGCACACATGAATGTACATGCACAGCCATGAACAAAATAACGCATAAGCAGATATTTTATGGAATTATTCTGGTTTAAAAAGACAAGAAAGGTCAGAATTGTTGAAAAAAATAGCTAAAAATGAGCACTTTTGTAACTTAAAATGTGATTTAATGTTAAATGAGTCTGGCATAATAGCAACTGGTCACATATGTAAATACATGCATCTTCTACCACACATGTAATTACTCTCTAACATACTTCCCCACATCACAGGCAGCGTTGGAGGCCATCACACGCGCCCTTCTCCAACTGGCAACACCGGGGCCTCCGCTCGCCACTAGCCTCGTGCCGCAGCTAATCCTATCAGTGTATTAATTACTAATGATGAGCTGATGGAGCGAAACCCCCACTCACTTGCAAGCTGACGCCCAAGTGGACTTAATGAAATGCCAGCACTGGGCTGATGAAGGGGCTCCGACCCTACTTAAATTGCATTAGCCCAGAGACAGAGTGAACTTTGGAGGCAATTAACTGGACTGCTAGGACAGAGAGAGAAAGATAGAGGAAGAGAGGGATGGGACGCAGGAAGTAACACGGGAGGAGAGATAAAGGTGGAGTTGTGGAGAATGGAAAGAGCAAAAGGATTATAGGTGTAGAGTGAACACTGAACAGAATGCTAAGGAGGAAATGGAAAAGGAAAGCGAGGACACAAGTTAAATAACAAGTTGTTGCTGATTTAACACCTCTAAGTGAAGTTAGAAAAAGAGGGTTGGTTTCCCAACCTCTCATGAATAATTCTTGCGAGGGCGCAAGACTTTAGTAGGCAGAAAAAGTTTGTGTTAACGTCACCTCAAATCTACCTCGATAACAAGCTCTACATTGGCTCTAAAAATGTTAAAGCCAAACCATTGCAAATATGTGTTTTTATCTTGTTACAAGTGGATTCGATGGCACCGACTAAATATATCTCCATGTTATTGTGCAGTGTGCAAACTCATTATCAAGAACAGCAGGGCAATTTCCGAAACTGAAGACTTCATCCTTGCTTGTCAAGAAAGTGTCTTTTTATAAACGACAAAGTTTTAAAATTACAATTGCAGCAACATCTTATTCAACTGAAGTCACTTTATTCTTGAAATATATAATCTTTAAGAGTTAATATGAGCACTCTGGTGAGACAATGTCTTCTCCAGCTGTCAACTACTCTGTTCAAGTTCATTCCAAGGGACTTAAAGGGGAACTACGGCCATTCTCGAAATTCATACATGTTATTCCCATAGTCTGCGACAGTCTAAAAGATATGAGTAAACATGAACAACTCTCTCCAAAACTCCCAAAACTGGAGAGCTAAAACTCAAACTTGTGATGTCATAGGGTATAAAGAATGGGGAATGATGTTACAGATGACACTGAGAGCACCCAGGGGAATATTCCCAGTGTATAAGGGAACATTTTCGGTTTCACAACAAACGCTACAATAGAATAAAGCTCATTTGGGTATAAAAAAGAAATTCTGTGGGTTCTCAAAATCAGTCTCCCATTAATTGGCTATGTACGAAATCACTCACTACTCACTATATAGTGGACTATATAGTGCCATTTTGTAGTGCTGTCGGAATGTATAGTGAGAATTATTATACCCTATATAATGGACTCAAAGTATCCCACAATGCATTGTGAAATATAGTGGACAACGACGGTCATTAAACAGGTATTACATACCATCATGCATTGCGCTGAAGGAAAAAATGGCAGACGGACGAGAGGAAAGAGAGCAGCGTGATTGAGAGTCGTGGCACAAAAATAATGTATTTAATGTCAGTAGAGCAGCGCATCACAACACAAATTGTATTTATTAATTTGGTAAAACAAGCTTATTGCCCCCACATTCACAACGCTCGTTAATTCTTACCTTTCACAATAAAAGCCCTAGACATATAGGCTGCATTACTGCTTCCCAAGAGGATCACTCAGAACATTTCGCTATGGGGCAACTCAGTAAAATAGCTTACATATGTATTTATAACAAAAATTCATGTCGGTATTTATCACGCATGGTCTACCAGCCGACAGCAATGGCGTAATTAACGGCGCAAATGACCTGAGTAGTGTCCGAAAGTGTTTTTTCATAATGCAGATGAGCTCACAATGTAGTCCTCTACATACACGCTTTATACTTGATGACATCACAAGTTTGAGACTTACTTCTCTGGTTTCTGACTTTGAGAGAGAGAGTCGCTCATGTTCACTAATATTGACTGAACTTTCCTAGGCCATGGAAATAACATACTGGAATTCTTAATTTAGGTGGTGTTACCCTTTAATATTTGCATACTACTGCCTACACATGTTGCAAATAAGCTACAATCACCCACACCAGCACCTGTTCAGCACAAACAGCACAACCTAGTTGCCTAGCATTACATGTTCCAAATATAGCAGAGAATCATGCATGCGAAGCTCGAGCGCGATACCTACATTAATCTCAAGGTGGCTCGTGATCTACTTAATGTTGCACCATAAAAAAAAAACTTTACAGGTGGTGTTTTGATGGCTTTGATGGATAGCCTCCCACCAGTAAAGTTCAATGTACTGTAATAATGTGCTGTAACTGCATTTATATGGATACACCCTTGTACCAACGTGCCTTTTCTCTTTCCAAATGAATACGTCTGATAAATGTAACATAAGATATTTTTTTGTTTGACACAAAAGCGATACTTCTTGTCTTTGGAAGATTGTTCTAGTCTGCTATCCACTAATAAAACAATGGGGCAGCCCGTCCTTTCCATATGACCTGCATTCACTGTACTTGTCTTCATAAGACAATCTCCCTTTCTTCCTTCCGCCTCCCTCTTACCCATCAGGTCAAGCATATGAAATCTCATTAAAATTGCTATTACTCATTCAACAAAGAGGCCTAGATCCCATTACTGTCACCTGTGTGTGACCGCACGGCTCGTCAGTGAGGCACAAGTACAAAGAAGTGTCAAAAATTAGGGACAACAACAAAAATTTGGAATTACAAACAAGGAGATAATTGTGTGACCAAAAGACAGAGTGAAAGACATAAGCAAAGCTGTAATTAGGAGACAATGGGGGAAACAAAAGAGTTCTCTCAGTGACTGCACCCACAGAGCGTCACATCAATGCAAAACAGCACAGATACGCGAGTGACCGAAATAAACAAGTCTACAATATTAATTAGGGATGGCCCCCGGAGCTCGGTTCCAAATGGGAGCTATATCTAATTTAGTAGAAGCCTGAAGCATTGAGAACGTCCGACGTAGCTGGCTCTGCTAACAG
The DNA here is from genome assembly GCA_916701665.1 of Sebastiscus tertius. Classification (NCBI taxonomy): domain Eukaryota; kingdom Metazoa; phylum Chordata; class Actinopteri; order Perciformes; family Sebastidae; genus Sebastiscus; species Sebastiscus tertius. The sequence goes on from CAKAOH010003290.1 coordinate 12,972, forward strand.
AGGAAGACAAATGGTATAGTACTACCAGATGGAAACAAAGTAATGTCTCTTTCTCCACATTTCTTTCTTTGTTTGAACAGTTTATGTCAAAGAAATCTGGCATTTGGGGCGCCCCGGTAGCTCACCTGGTAGAGCGGGTGTCCTATGTACCAAAACTGAGTCCTTATAGCAGCGGCTCGGGTTTGAATCCGACCTTTTGATGCATATTATCCCCTGTCTCAACCCCTTTCGTGACTATAACTATCACTATCACTATCAAATAAAGGCAAAATGCCCAAAAAATAATCTGGCATTTAAACATCAAAGCATCCTGTTAGCAACTTCTTCAGTGTAGACGGATCTTGATAAGTTCGCCAAAATAGTAACTCCATGCAAAGATTAGTTCAGTGAACTTCCACTGTAACTTCCATTAAAAGGTTACAGAGAGTTGATGGAGAAACTGAAAGGAGGAGAAAATGAAAAAAAAAAAGAATCAATATTCATGTGTGAATCTGTGGATGAAAAAAGGGATGGTGTGTACAGAAGTGAGACGTCGGGAAAAAGGCTCTTCACACCGGATACTAAGCTTAAGAGTTCACGTCAACTTCAGTGTGTGTGTGTGTGTGTCTGTGTGTGTTTGGGTGCTTTTGTGTGTGAGTGGTAAGGCTGGGCAATGTGGCCAAAATGAACATAATATATATTATATTATAATATATGAACATATTCAAGTGAAATTATAGAGAAAAAAGAAATAGATATAGGTCTAGCCTATATTGTGATAGAAACGATATAAAAAAAGATATACGATAGACATTTGATGTGGTTTTGATGATATATATCGTCATATTTCCCAACCCAAGTGAGTGGGTGCACACGCAAAACTCACATCTCTCGAGAGAGCTCCCCTAACAAAGTCAATCATTTCCACCACAACTGTTCAATGTAATTCTATCAACCAACCAATTCGGCACTTGAGTGGCTTGGGTTTTGTCCCAAACTTAAATCAGTCCACTGGGCTGAGTGCTAAGTTCAATTGGAGAAAAAGCTTCAGCGCAGTCTGCCTTCGTAATTCATTACCAGGCACTCCCCATCTACTTCTTCCGAACCAAACGTCCCGAAGTCACCTCATTGTGCTTGGAGAAAGTGCACACTCATCCTCCATTCTGTCCATTAGGGCCTTAACACCCAACAAGTCAGCGCAATTAAGAGAAAGCATCGCTCAAAGCTTTGCAGGTGAGCACTTGTCGCCGCATGAACTCGGAAGTCAATTGGCCAAAATTGAAGGAATAAATATCACTTCATTTTCTCTTTCCTTTCCATCCTCTCCTTCTTATTAAGTCATCTTAAAAAGCAGCCGGGAGAACAACCTCAACACTTTGTTCCTTTCTCAAGGCTTTATTGAAATCGGCTGTTTTCCCATTAAATCCCTTGGCTGGTGTCTTGTCACAAAACATATTGACTGATATCCCTCGCTGCTAGCTTGAAGTTAAAGCCCAAAGTGTCCTTGGCCGTCAAAGAAAGTGTTCTTTATACGCCCCGTATTGATTGTGTTCCAGAAACTTCAATAACCTTCACAAGTTCTGACAGAGCTCCAGCCACAACTGCTCCCACAGTACTGAACTACGGCTAACCAGTGGGGGTTCCCACCTGGAGCGTATACACATCTAGTCAATCTTTTGAAGGCTATCTTGTTGACGGAGGGAAGGAAGATGTGCCTGCGTGTTCGCTAGAACCCATTTCATTTATCTTCGTGTCCTTGCCGTGTCCCCGACATGTTTTTTTAATGTGAGAAACATTTCTGTGTGTATCTATTGTTTAAAACAAAGAAAGGAAGAGGAATAATAGGAGAGTTGAATGGTGTTTCTATGGAAACTATCCATTAAGAAGATGTAAAGTGTGCTTAAAATCTTTTTTTCTAAGATACTCAAAATAGCAGTGAATGTGTTAGAAGGGCAATAATTACTTTAGATTCCATCTGAATAGCAAAAGAGAAGACAACACGGATTAAACCGACACTAATACTTTTCATCATAATTGGTTTGGATGAACTTTACCATTATGGTTTCCTGAAAGTTAAAAGTCAATTTTCTCTGTGTTGCTGCTCACTGAGACTGTAGAGAATAATAAGTATTTCTATACAGTAAATAAAGTTAAACATGGTTTTGAGCGTCATATGAACTTGGACTGCCCCCTCTTAGTCAATTAGTCGACCAATAAGTCGTTTTGGTATTAGTCGACTAAAATGTCTTTAGTTGATTAGTGGTTTTTATGCTTTTTTTCATGCTGAATGACTTATTTCCAAGACACTTACGAGCACATTTCTGGTAGACACAATATTTAAAGTGGTGCTTTTGTGTGATTCTTTATTGAGAAACTCCAGTTTACAGTTTAAAGTTTAACAGATCTGCTGATTTTATCAACTTATCGAATACAGAGTGCTATAGAAATGAAATGAAATGAAAAGAAAGCACTTCCGGTTCCCTCGTCTGTAAATCACTGCGTTTTTGTTTTTAGTTTGATGCCTGAAATAAGCTCTGTGGTTAACACAAGCTTAAGAGATTTTAACGTTTTGTTTGACGACATAAAATAGGTCAGTAAATATCCCACTCGTGAATTTTGAAGCCTTTATGTGTCTTAAAAAGGGCGGTTGCTAACAAGTGGCTAAATAAGACTACAGAACATCATCACGCCGACTCGTCCACCTTTACGGCTTCGATCTGTATACTCGCGCTCATGCGACCGTGGTGTAGTTTGTTTATAGCCTAACGTTAGCTTTTTACTTCTGGCGAATGCATTTACGCTCCAAAAAAAAAAAAAAAAAAAAAAAGTGGTGTTCATTTGTGAAGATTATCTTGCTGAACAAAACATGGAAGTATCATAAACGTTTGTTTGCCACAGAGCTACATTTCTGCATTAATCCAAAAGCCAATGGAAAACTCCCACTGGCTTTTGTCGAGGGAACCAGGGTGATTCTATTAGTGTTAGCCGACTAAGAATGTTTTTGGTCGAGGACAACCCTTATGTGGACACTTTGGGTTTATTTATTTGCCTAAACAGCACCTTGCATCTCTAAGAGTATGTGAGAAAATTGACGGTAACTGAATTATCTGACTAAACTGTCAGCATCTCACATCAAACTCGCATCATAACATCTACCCCCTAAACCATGTTGATGATCTTCCATAGCGTTTACTGTATAGGACATAATATCGTGTACCCTTTTTGCAACACAGAGTCATAAAGTGTAACGACGATAAGTCAAGGATATGATTGCAAAAACATACATGAGCAGTTGATTAAGTCTCCAGTGGTCTCGATGTAGTAAATATATGTGGGGATGGGGGGGTTGGAGAAAAGAAGAGACTTTACTGTAGAGATGGTAGACTTCACTGCGCTCCAGCGATATGTAAATATGACAGCGCTTTTGGAGGGCAGAATAAATGTGACACATTGATTAAAATGTTGGGCGAGAACAACGTAGCGATGTCTGCGCTTCATATCTAATTAAAAGAGATCATTGTCTTCTGGCTGCTCTCTGGCAGTTCAATTCGCCTCGTTTTCACTCTGTTGATGAGCCGGGAGAAGGCACCGCATATTTAAGCCACTTATATTTATATATATTTTTTTTGTCTCAGTTAATCTACGGCAATGAAAGGATTCATTTAAGTTTAAGCTACGGGGGGCCTGTCTTCTAAATAAAAGGGGAGGAGGATCAGAAATACATGAAAACAGGAAAGAATATTCGTTTCTGTTAGAAAACGGATGTGTCAAAGATATCCTCAAAGCCCAGGAAGAATCACAGTACCAAAGAGAGAGAGAAGGCTTTACTGGTTAGTGCCACCAAGCGTATTCGATTGTCAATTTGATCAAAGTTTGCTTTTTCAAATTTGACTCTTTATTTGGCGGCCACATGAAAAAAGCTCAGCCCCTGTTGCACGCTTTTCTCATCTCCGACTACAGTAGAAAAACGTTAATATGCGCAAGTTGAAGTTCTCTATGATCTAGAAATCAGTTCTTTCGCAAAGGCAGCATCTATCCATATTTTTTGAATGCAGGCTCAAAACTTCCTTGTCTGCAAGAGAGGCGAGCCACTCATTAAAAAAGTGTGATTTGCACTCCGGTCACACGCTCGCAGCAGACGACGGACATGGCAAGCAGTCACCCGGCCACAAATCCTCGCAGAATGCGCAAATGCCGAGCTAATTAACAAACTCGCACGCCTCAAACCGAACGGCCGACAAGGTCAAAGGGTGATGAACGTCGGTAGCCGGAGACACTCGGTGGCAAATATACATTAAATAACACTCCCACTGGGTGGTCTTAATGAAGAATTCATGGAGAGGTTTATGAACTGTGATCTTTTATGAGCTGTGTTACCCAATTACCTGGTAACGTATTGTGACTTCCATCTCGTTAATGATTCAAAGGGAAACTTGTGGATTTTCTTGCTTGGCACCTAATGTTGTTTTTGACTAACATTTACATCACATTAAACTAGCCGGGGCTGACAAACTGTCACATGCTACTATAATGTATTTTTTAAAAGAGGAAAGAGAAGAATATTAATCATTTATGGATACACAAAAAAATCCAGTCACTGTGATTTCTTTGAAGAACAGGATAGTTTCTGATGGAAAAGGAAAAAAAGGCAATCATGGATAGGGAGTAGCAAAGGCATGCAGTGGTGTACACTTAGAAATGTAAATTCAATAACGGTGTGAATAATCGATAGATATACTCGCGCGCATTCTACAGAAAGCCACTTGAAGAATTGTGAAGTAGAGTTTAAAACACTCCTTCCAGCATCAATACCTCCGATTATCATCCAGTCTTCTACGCTTTGAGTCGATACTTCCACACTGAAATTAACAGCAGGAGCATCCCCAGCATTTCCTGAACGGGGGGTGGGGGATGAGAAACCATTACATGAATCTTGACTTTTCAAAAAGCTTGTTTACTTTACTCCCCATTCGAAGCCTATACCGGGGCCCGAGTCGCGAGTCGGTGACGAACGGCGTTTCCCTGCCAAGGCCTCGTAGCTGGGTGCACCCCGTGTTTCTGTCGGCTCTTGCGTCTGTCTGCTGGTATGTCATGTGGAAAGGTCAACCTGGTTTCCACCAACGCCTCTCAACGTGGGGGGGGAAAAAAACACCTACCGAGAGGTTTTTGTACATGTCAAAAGATGTGAACTGCAATAAGTAAGAGGTGCAAGACAGGCAGGGATTCAAATGATTTAACTGTAAAGGGGGGGAAAGAGATCTTCCGTTCAAGCCTTCGTACCAATTATAGCAGTATCACTTTTGAATTGCATATTTTGAACGCAATAGTGAAATACTGTTATAGTAGAACTGAAGATCTGAAGACCGTAAGCAAAAATTTGACCCATGTTTTGTAGGTTCCTGCCCCTTTGAGAGTCTTAAGACGTGAGATAAGTACTCTGTATCCTATAAAAATTTAACAGAGGCCACTGTGGGAGCTGTAGGAATTTAATTTCTCTCATTGCTGATACGCGACTCTCTAAGACAGAGTGGGCTAAACGAAGGGGGTGAAAGGGAGTTGTGAGAGAGCAAGATAATGAGATGAAGAAGGAAATTACAAGGAGGCAAAGAGGGGCATGCAGAAAGGTATTGGGAAATTGAGAGACTGTACAGAGGCAGCAGGAACGATACTGAAAGAAGGAAGGGGGCGAGGGAAATGGAGAGAAAGGCGAAAGAACAAGCAAGAGATGAGAGAAATGGCAAGAGGGAGGGCGGGATGGACGAGGGGGCTTTTCATATTGATACAATCGGTCAGGAAATAATAACACGAGTGAGTGAATAAGAAAACCTCATTTCACGTAATGAGTATTCTAATCAAGAGATTACATTATCTCACATCGCAGAGACAGGGGAGAGTGAAGCCCCTGGCAACTGGGTGTTGGCAGTGAAGCTGCGTGCTGGGGAATGGCTTAATGCCCTTCTATAACGGCGCTGAGCACAACACACATGCCTATGCACAATCACAACCTCGGAAAACACACGTGCATACACCTTAACGCATACTCCTGTATTTATGAATCCATGCATGCCAGATGGAAATAACTCAAGTTATTGGAGCCGTAGTGTTTGAGTTCATTTTTTTGAGTTTTATGATCACTAAAAATGTGTGCAGAGAAGAAAACAACTAAAAAAACACCACATTTGAGCCACATCTTGCCATCGATTACCATGGCGACAATCAAAGCATTCAGGAGAAAGTACATCAGTAAGCAAATTCAGTTGTACTTTCTCAGAAGGCCCTAAAAAAGATATCGTTTGCGTCAGAAATTCCATACTAATATGCTATTTAGTGACGCTAAAACAGTATGTGAGAGTTTTTAGTATGTACGAAACAGAGAGTACGCAAATTGCATACTATTTCCGGTGAAATATTACAGTATGCAACACTGGTGGTAGTGACGACAACGTTCATAACAGACGTTGATGGACAGCTCAATAACGCTTCAATTTAAGTGTCGGTATAAGATTTCACTTCGCTAGGCGGATTATATATTTTAAATTAATTCAGACTTTGATTCTCACAAATCCTTGTCTTGGTCACATGATGTTGGTACGGGTCACCATGGTTACGCGTCTCCATCCGGCAAGGAGGCTCTCGGGAAGTGACGATGTAAATTAATGCTCAGTGCGTCCGAAAAAAAGATACATACTACTGTTTATTCACACAAAAGTATGTTGAACGATCGTACTCATTTTGGGTATATAGTGCATGGTATTGAGATTTTGAACGCAGACATCAAGTTCTTAAAAAGACAGCTCTTATAATCTATCTTGTATATTTTGAATGCCTGTTAAAATTAAGAAAGAAGCACCTCATCCTCTTTAACAAATACAGGCTAATTAAAATGTGCTTATACACATGAGAAATGCTTCAGATAAATTAAAAATTACGCAACTCCCAGTGAAGGAGCATTGGGGGGAAAATGTTGTTTTCTTTGGGATGAACACACACAGAGACACACACAGAGACATACACACACACACACCGCATCGCTTTGACAGCAACTACTGCCACACATTACCCTCTGAGATTCACCATAGGTCAGCCCAACAGCTGCTCAGCCCCTCAGCCAATCAAACAGGAGCAGGGAGCAAGGACCCGGCATAAATACACGCCAATTAAAGAACCCCAAAATGAATCCGAGCAATCAAGCTCCCCCTGTCTTTTTTTCTCTCTTGCTACTTCTTACTGACAGATTGAAAACCATCCATCACGTCACTGACAGTTTCTCTGCTGATTAGTTTACTACGAGAGAAGGTGAATTAAATCAATGTTTTAAGACAAGTGCTGGGTGGGAAATAAATCAATGAGGAACAAATCTCCATGGCAGTGGATGAAAAATAAGATCCTGGGGGGTTTGCCAGCAAAGGGAAGGCAAAACAAACAAGGTGCAATGCTACAATATGGCCTAATACTGCATTAACATTTGATTCCTATATAATCTGTACAGCTGTTGCTGTTTAAAGCTGCGTTTTGATTTGATATCTAGGGTCTATACTCAGTATTCTTTGCTCATATCTGACCTGCAGCACTGTCTGGATCTTGGCAGAGACGTCGGCCTGCTCGTAGAGTTTGATGCCCTCTTCGTGGGCCCCGCGCGGGCACTGCGCGGCGATCTGCTGCATTTGGGCCAGCACCACGCTGTGAGCCTGGGCCACTGCCTTGAACTTATCAAACAAGAGCTCCAGCAGTTCCAGCAGCAGCCTGTAGAGGGAGCCAGAGAGAGCAGAAGAGAGGGGTGAAGAGGAGAGGGGGGGGGGAAAGAGGGGGAGATCAAGAGAACTTATGAGAAGTAACACTTAATAAAAATTACAAATAAATGTTTCACTTTTGGAACATTTATTTTCTAGACAGTTTATTGGTTTGGAAAATACACTACTGCTACAGTAAATCTCTTGGCCTTGGATTTCTATACAAAGAAAGGAGAAAGCAACCTAGGAATTCAGTTTTAATATTAGAAAGAGAGGAGACTTAAGAGTGTGGGGTGACTGCTGGTGCCAGCCGGCACACAAATTAACAGATTTATTTTTTCCTATGACCAGCAAAAGACCATAAAAGTCTCCACACCCCAGAGTATTTCCACAGTTAGAGACTGCTTTCTGTGCTCCTGCAGGTTTGCCTCACCTCCAAATTCATGGTATCCATTAAAAAACGGCTGAGAAATACAGATGGTCACGGTAAACAGCATCCAAAGGCCCTTTTTTTTTCTAACATGATTTCATAACAACAGTATCAAACTGCCTTACATTTGTGTTTTACGTCTTCACTGCCACCAGAAGGATGCATATGTGTACAGATACCTTCTACTAAATGATGAAATGAGTCCTAAATCACCATATTTACCAACACAATAAAGGTAATTATAAAACTGCTATGAATAAATCCTAAATAAACTATAGCTGTCCTGAAGAAAATGAGGGAAATAACAGATAGCAACAGATAATCTAGTAACAAATCATTACTGAGTGCGTTTAACATTTACATTTCCCTGTTTTCATTCACATTTCGTATTCAGCAGGTACTCACGGCTATATTTCTCAGACAGCGATAACTCAGCACCTGTGCTGGCTATCGGGAAAGTAGCGAGAGGTGCCCAACCTGGACTCAAATGAACAGCTACTCTCATTAGTTCTAAATGGCTCTGGCTGAAGAAGAGAGCACAGCCAAAACCAAAAAGACCTTCCACTTGATCTGAGTGCTGCGCTCTGGATTGGAAAGTCATAGTTGCCTCATCTACACTAATGCTTTCATACAGACTTTGCAATACCTGCTTTCTGCACAAGGACAAAGCTTTCAAAGTAAAGAGGGAACAGAGGTTACATTAGTTGAGTCTGACTGAGTACCCGGTGCACCCATGCTAGCGAGTGCCCACTTTATTTTAGTGGAGTTTAGTGGACAGTTAATAGAAATATAGTCACACTGTTTGTCTAACACTGCTCATTTAGTACTCTTCTCTCTGGCATTTTAATTGGGTTTTATTTCATTGGTGGCACCTTTTTCCAATCTGATACCAGCGTGATAATAAAAATATATAGTTATAATTATCAGTATCGGACGCATTTCCGTTACCGGTAGCGGAAACACTCTATTTTTTTCTAGGCGACTACAGCTTAAAAGTTCAAAATATTGTCAATTTGAAGACCCCGATGGACCTAGCTTTATATAAATCTTTCTTTTCTGGGCAGCTGAACTATTCTATAAACACACAAGCTTTGTGACTCTTACATATAGCTGCATTTCTAATCTTACACTCAAATAGTATATATTTAACACACCTTATAACTAGAATTACCACCTTGCGGTTGTATGTCTCTGCCAAAACCAGTGAAGCTGCAGTTTACACCCTTATCTGTCCAAAATGTCATCACTTCATCATTTTTATCCAATTAGACATGTGTGTGAAATTGTCATAATTAGCATATGGATTCGTGAGTTATGGCCCAAAATGTGTTTTGTGAGGTCGCCGGTGATCTTGACCTTTGACCACCAATTTCTAATCAGTTCATCCTTGAGTCCAAGTGAAGGTTTGTGCCAAATTTGATGAAATTCGCTCAAGGAGGTCCCGAGATATCACGAGATTGGAACAGACATGAAGTGATCTTGACCTTGACCTTTGACATCCAAAATCTAGATGGACGGACAACCAAAATCATAATGCCAATCATAATGATAATGCTCAAAATCTTGAAGTTATGCTGCCTAGAGTCTCTCCTTTGGAACCCATATCTTACCCGCTTACCCTTAGATCTAACTGAATCGTTCCGGTACCGACCAATCAGCTTTTCTGCTAATGAAACAAATATTATTATTAGCCAGAAGCTAACATTCGTTCCAAACCAGAAAAGCTATGACTGCCAAAAACAAACCATCTTCTATTAAGTATACTGAAAAGCACCTGAGCCCTTACCTCATTAATGCCAAGTCAATACAAATTACCCCCCCATTTAAAATGCTGCAAGAAAGGAATGCACGCTGAAAGTTTTGTGAAGTGGCCAAGGTTTCCTGGGAAGGTATCAGGATAATGTAGAGGCAAGATGGATGCTTCACTAGGGGGCATTTTGGTTGGCTGTCTGTCACTACCACTGGCAGTAGCGGCGAGTAAATGTTATTAATGGAGAGGAAAGCAGGCACAAATCACTATGAGCTATAACTCAGTGAATGGAAGATGTTCGCAAGACGAGGAGAGGAGCTGCGAAATGCCAACGAGTCAAGGAACTCTCTCTCTCTCTCTCTCTCTCTCTCTCTCTCTCTCTCTCTCCCTCTCTCTCTGATGTATAAACATGAAGGACTGACAAGAAAAAGGATGCACAATGAACGGCAACTTTCAGAAACTGACAATTCATGGTCATGTATGCATACATACAGGTGGTGGCCACGCACGAAATTTATGGCTCTGACCTTGTCGCCACTTCTTTGTTGTTCAGTTTCTAAGCACACTCCAACCGTAGCCCCACCTTACACACACACACACACACACACATATAAAGTGTAGACAGCCCAGTCCTGCTCATTATCTCTCAGTGGAGGCCATCCTAATCCATATCGTCTGTTCTTTGAGCCCTCACTTCTCATTTCCCCTCAGGATCGAAGCCGACACACACGTCGGGAGAGACAGCAGGGAGCACACACGTTGACGTTAGAATCCTCGACTAACTGACCGACGCTACATCTGTGTGTGTTTCATTTTGGGGAGGACAATGATAGTGTCCATATTAGATTATCATTAGGTTGGTTGTCAGCCACACAGATAATGGAATTACAGTAAATAGGGGCCTGCAGAGTGTTTAGAGCAATATTAAATGTGCCAGGTCATCCTGCTGTCATACACAAAACCACAGAGTAGAAACACATTTATTTGGAGGGTATATAAAGTCGTGTGTTTTTATTTTAGCTTTTTTATGTCTGTAACCTTTTTAGTGTATTACTATTATTATTATTATTTATTTATTTTATTTATTCAATTTTTTTTGTTTTGTTGTGTGTCCTTTTATCCTTTTTTTGTTTCTTTCTTTCTTTCCTGTCTACCTTGGTTATATGTCACGATGGTGGCTCACATCTTGGAAAATAAAGTCATAAACAGAGTAGAAACACATTAACTTGGAGGGTATGTAAAATCGTGTATTTTTTAGCTATTATTTATTTTTTTATATGTCTGTAACCTTTTAAGTGTTTTATTTACTTTTTTATTTTTTTATTTATTTATTTTATTCCATTTTTTTGTTTTGTTGTGTGTCCTTTTATCCTTTTTTCGTTTATTTATTTCTTTCCTGTCTACCTTGTTTATATGTCACAATGGTGGTTCACGTCTTGGAAAATAAAGTTATAGAAAAACAAAAACATTTACACAAAAAATTCCTTCAGACGTTAAGACCACTCTACTGAACAGGCGGCGGGGGAAAAAAATGCACAAAAGAGACAAGCAATCAATCTTGTGATCAATGTGCTTTTTCTTGTTTTTAAATTGGATTCAAAATACTTAGCCTTTTATCTTAATGTTCTTTGGTCATTGAAGCATTTCTTCACTTTAAATCAGCTCTCTTTCTGAGGGTTCCAGATTGGACTCGGAATCTCTTATAAACCCAAAAAAACAAAGCAAGAAGAAAATAAGGCTCTGTTTTTCTAATGCAAAATGAAAAAAGGGGAGTTCAACAAGTCTGATTTGATGTAAATTAAACTGAGCCGCTCACAGATCAGTGGTGCATGCTAATGACTTTGGGAGTATGGAGTGGGGAACCTGTATGGAGTTTCTTACTAAAAGTAAAAATCTAGTGAAAGGAGTTGGAAATGAAAATGCACTTCCTATGCGGCTGATCACAGAGGACGCGAATGAGAACATAAACCACCAAAGAGTAAGCCGCGCGCCGCCGTATATATGCTGTAAAGTGCTTAAGTGTTGCCTGCTAGTCTGCAGTGCTGTAAAATATAGTGTGCAATATGCAAGACCATTGTTCCCCTACAAGTGGTACACTGGTTGGAGTTTCCATAGCAACAAGCCTTGACTTTAAATTGAAGTGAACATAGGCAGAACTAGGTGTGCATGCATCCGAGTACAAACACACACACACACACACACACACAAACCTCTAAGTGATCGGCCAAATGCGAACGCTCTGACACGAATACAGTGTTAAGCGCTCGCACACGTTTACGCACACGCAAGGCAATTTTAAAACAATCTGTAAAGGAGTAGAGCTGGCAATGAGCTACACGGTGGCCTGTTACATTGAGGTCAGATGAGATTCAGCAGGCAAACCGGAGAGGGAAGAGCAGACGAGGCCGGAGAGAACATCCCTGACAGAAAACAAGACGTTCCTCTTAAATGGTTCGGGATCAGTGGACTGAGACCTGTGTTTCCCCAAGTCTGCTCACTCTACTGTGTATGTGTGTGTGTGTGTCTGCAGGAGCTGATGTGACTGCTTTTAAAATGTAGCAGTCCTCTACGGCAGGTGTGAAGTTGTTTGTGTGTGTATATAACCATGACTTGTCTGGGTTTAAAGCAGCAGAGTATCTGTTTTCATGGTCTGAGGCAGGTGTGCCTCCAGTCCTAGTCTTTACTGTGTTTCATACCTGGTTGACTGTCTGACTATGAACACCGGGGGGACTGCATTCACAACATGTTGTCTACCGCCTTTACTGTCAGCTCTAAACATACCTAAAACACTCGCTGCATGTTAACATAAGAAATGACTTGTGACTAATCTGAGTCATATTAGTATTTATAAACAGCTGTACTCTATTAATAAGAAATTAATACACTTAACCAACCACTGGAGAGAGTGGCCGCCTTGTACTTAATGACACTGGGGAATCAGGTCTAATGGGAGTACTATGACTACAGAAGAATAAGCAAGCAAGCTGCTTTAATAAAACTCTTGCATAGATACAATACTGAGGGGATTACAAGTGACAACTTTGTTAAAGGGATAATTTGGGTGTTTTGAAGTGGTGTTGTATGAGGTACTTATCCACAGTCAGTGTATTACCTACAGTAGATGACGGTCGGCACGCCCCCAGTTTGGAGAAGCAGACAGGAGTTACCAGCGCGGGAGCAAAGCAATGTACAGCTTTGGACGGGGCCGGCAGTAAAACTTATTATAGCCACCTTAAAAAAATCAATATCAGTTTAAGTGTACGCTATATTTAGAATATTTTCACTGCTTTACCATGCCATCAGACAGCCCTTTCCAACAGGGAACTGTTGTATGCATTGATGCTCTCGCTAAAGCCACCAGACTCCATTGAAAAAAACAATAATTTTACCTCGCAGATCTCGAGGGTCGCTGGTCTACCGCTGCCTCGTTTGGTTGGTTCGTTTGTGTTATTGTGTGACTTTTGTGAATCTGAACTAACCAAAGTCACACAATAACACAAACATACTAACCGATCAAGCAGCAATAGACCAGCAACTCCTGTATTCTTTGAGGTAAAATTACAATTTTTTTTCCAATGACGTCTGGTTGCTTTGGCGAGAGCATAGATAACAGCTTCCCCGTCAGAAACATAGTCTGTATAGCTGTCTCTTAGCAAGGTAAACCGGCAAAAATATTCTAAATATAGCGTACGCTTGACTAGAAAAGTACCTCGTACAGCCCCACTTCAAAACACCCGAATAATCCCTTTAATATCTTTTTTTCAGAGGTAACAACAGTAGCTGCCTACTGCTGTTTACACTGATCATTTGTTGGAAACATCGCTGATTCTACTAATTATTTTCTATGAGGCAAACATTATCATCAAAAAGATGGCTTTCATCTTTCCACAGAAGTGCTTACAGTTTCCTCTTCATGGCTATCTACTATCTGTGTCTACCCATTCCCTCTTCGTTTACTATCTATTATTAACCTCCAGTTTTCTCCATTTTTCTTTTTTCACTGATGTGTAGCAATCCTCACTCTTCAGGGAGTTGGTCTCCACTCTCAGGAAGCTATGATATTTTAACATAGTGCCTTTCCTCCTTCAGTGTGTGATTCCTTATCCTCCCTGTCTCGTTATAACCGTACCTCGGCTGGCTCTCCTGGGCCAGGTTTTCTCCTCTCTGGTAAGCGTGGTCTGCTATCTGAGTGGTGGACCTCTTGACGATCTGTTTCAGCTCCGGTTCCAGACGCTCCATTATGGCTTTGATGGTCTCTGGGATTTTCTTCAACTTGGCCAGAGCCTGAAGAGAAAAGGGGTGATCGATACAAACACTTAAAGCAAGAATAGAGAGACTGAAATAATAGCACAGAACACAAGGGCTGGACGTAACATGATGGAGGTGTTAAAAATTCACTATTAGCAGTGTGTGCGGTGTTCAGTGATGTTTGTACCTTGATGAGGATGCCCATGAACTCAGCACTGTTCTCCTCTGGATCCACCTCAGAGAGGTCCGCTTGGTTCAACTCTCGCACATCCTGCTCACGCACTAAAGAAAGCACACATACACATAGGTTAGCATGTACCGGAAGTGCTTACAACATATTTACAGGCATAAGGAGCCGATTATTTTAATAATGAAAGGTTGTAAAAAGACAACGAAGTCCAAACAAACATCTCAAATCTACAATTCTGATCCATTAACTCTTCAGCAGTTTCCCAAACACAACAGCTACACACGTACAAATTTAATAACCGAGATTCAGCTGTCACATTTTTAATAACACACTAAAACAAATAGAATTACAGCTTCAACTGCATTAATATACGACATCTTTCTCTTTTGAACGCGCACACCTGCACCTATTCTGTTATCCTCCCCCCGTTCATGCTCTTTCCATCTGACTTAGCCACATTAGCGGCTAAATTGAGAGTGGCAGCATCGAATGATGCTCTAATTTCCATTAGATGGGGCCTCCCAATTCCCCATCAAAGCGCGTTAAGAGAGTTAATGTTTATGGCAAGTTAATGGACTTTGGGTGTATTTCCTCTTTTCCCCCATTCCAACTGTAGTTTGTGTAATAATTATGACAATTACTAGCTACAAATGAGGTGCTCTAATGCTATTAAACAAAATGGCAAGCGAGGCCATTGATGGAAGCCGGCTGCTGTGTCGTGACCACGGTTGTTAGCATGATGGTGCGTAGGCACTTACCGCGTGGCGGTGGCTAATCGGCAGTGTTCTCTTTGCATAATGTGGGGAGAATTGTGGTTTACCTTATACCTTTATTACTACACGGTGGGAGAAATGAACGGATATTTATAATGTATTAGTGGTGATTCGTACATGTGTGTGTGTGTTTGTGTATTTAAGGTCATGACAAAAATATTTGTGGTAATGGGCTGAGTGGATAAAAAGAGGAGTGGAGTAAAAGATACACAACTGAAATGACAGTTGTAGCTGACATATGCCCTCAGTGAAGAGCTAAATACAATAGAGACAGAGATAGAGAACAGAACTACAACAGTTTAATTAAAGGGGACATATCGTGCTCATTTTCAGGTTCATACTTGCATTTTGGGTTTCTACTAGAACATGTTTACATGCTTTAACGTTCAAAAAACACATTATTTTTCCTCATACTTTCTGTCTGAATATACTTGTATTCACCCTCTGTCTGAAACGCTCCGTTTTAGCGTCTGTCTCTTTAAGCCCCCTTTCTGAAAAAGCCCAGTCTGCTCTCATTGTGACATAGGAAGGGGAGCCAAATCTGCATGGCTTGTTGAATCACATGTTTTCTGATCTAGGCAGCCCATAAAAAACTGACAGGGTTGTCTTATTTCACAGTTTGTGCGTTGGTAGGCACTCCAGATATCCATATGTACGTGCACAAGCACTAACAAAAGTGAGTTTTTCATGATGTATCCCCTTTAAACTACCACTGGATGGAATAAAAATGTTGTCCGCATGGTAGCTTTCAGGGAAACCTTGCTTTTCAGGAGCAAATCATATGCTAAGATAGGGCTATATTTATCCCAAGGGGATAAGTAAGGCAGTAAGGTAGCAGCAGCACTAAGCTAATATGTTTGTAGATACCGAGTGGCATGCACAGGGCGGTGTATGGTTGCATGGCATCCACAGAGCTGAAAAGAAACCGTGACTCGCTAACTTAGAACGCCAAGAGTGGGTGGTGAAAAAAAAAAAAAAAAAAACTGCCAGGCTTAATATAAAAACTCAGAAACACCAAGGGAACACCAAGTTATTGCAGGATTAACTTTTTTCATTATCTTCTTGTTTGCGTTCGTCTGTTCTCTGCCTGGAAGGAATGCGGCGCCGACTCTACGCCCCAACAACCAAGAGAGAATTCATACATTCAACTGAATACAGTTACAGTCTGCATTATCGGTCCCTGTTAAAGCGCTGGTTACCAGTCTGAGCGTAATGAATGCCGTTCCCCTGCTGTGATGACAGAGATGCTCTGTGACTAATGGTACAGATAGGGGGGGACAAGATAATTATAATGTTAGCGAGCCGGGGGAATGTATATTATGATCATAGTTGAAGATGTTATGACATGTACAGCACGGAGAGAAATGTGCAGAAATTGTGTATGTGCAAAGAGGTTTAGTTCTTTGTACGATAGTTCGGATCAGCAGATTCTGTGTGCATTCAATAATACTGTGTGTGTGTGTGTGCAAGAAGGATTGGCAATACACACTTACAGCATAATGACATGCAAATGGATGTAAGCCAGAATGATGCTAATGACTTCATTATCACTGAGGATATCGGCACAGTGAAAAATAAAATCGCATGAAATCCACACACTTTGTTATCCAAAGAGACCAACAACACTCCTTTGTCGATGTGTTTATCTCTATAGTTCTCCTAATGTATGCAATTTTAATGGAGAACAAACCATATAATTTCTTTTTCCATGAAACACCCTTTTTAAAATTCACAGTTCTTTTTGCTTCTCTTTTTTTTTCCTTCACATAATCTTCTCGCCTATATTTTTTTTCCCCCGAGCCACCAACCATTAATCCATCTTACTCCCCCTATCTAATATAATCTAAGGAGCGTACCACTGCCGGATCCAGGTGTGCTGAACTGTGATGAATCCAGAAGCTTGCGTGGGGTGGACATGCTGCTGACATCCAACCCGGGCATTGGAGATGAGTCTTTGGCTGTAGAGCTGTGAAGAGAAAAAACAACATCCAGGGAAAATAAGTCATGTTATTGAATATTGTGCTTTCTGTCTCATATAAAACACGATATTGCAACTGTGAGGCTTCGTCCGAAATCTCATACCATGCACAACATACTCAATGGGTGTACTATCGTTCAACATAATTCTGTGTGAATAAACAGTAGCGTGTATCTTTTCGGACGCACTCACTGTAATTTACTTCTTCACTTCCTAAGAGACTCCTTTATGGTTTGGAAATGTGTAACCATGGTAACCCATACCAACCTCATGTGAGTCATAATCAAATTCTGAATTAATTTAAAACGTATATTACACCTTGCAAGGTGAAATCTTATACTTACAATCAAATTGAAGCATTATTGACGTTACAGAGTTGTCTGTAAACGTCTGTAATGAACGTTGTCATCCCTTCCACATTGCATTGTGGGATATTTATGCTGCCGTAGTGTCCAGTGTTGCATACTGTAATATTTCACCGGAAATAGTATGCAATTTGCATACCATTGGTTTTATACTAAGGTTTCGGACATACTAAAATACTGTTTTAGTGTACTAAATAGCATGTTAGTATGGAATTTCTGACTCAACCTATGAGAGCAATAGAGTGCTACAGGAATGAGTCCTAAAACCCGGAAATGAGTTAGCATTTGTTTTGTTCTAGGATACAAAATACGTCAGTAAATATCCCACTCGTGAATTTTCAAGCCTTTATGTGTCTTTAAAAAAGCGGTTAGTGGCTAAATGAGACTACAAAATGTAGTCTCGTCCTCCTATACAGCCTCGTTGTGTTTACTCGCGTTCATGCGACCGTGGTGTAGTTTCGTTTATAGCCTAACGTTAGCTTTTTACTGCTGGCGGTTGCATTTACACTTCAATAATCATAAAAGTGGTGTTCATTTGTGAAGATTATCTTATAGAAGAAAACATGTAAGTATCATAAACGCGTTTGCCACAGAGCTTATTTTCTGCAATAATGCAAAACCCAATGGAAAAATCCCATTGGCTTTTTGTCGAGGGAAACCAGGGTGATGCTAACTTCCTGGTTGGGCCTACAAAAATATGTCATCCCTGGAGCACTCTATAGGCTCAAATTAGATTTAAAAAATCTGCAGTAATAGCTTCTTTTATACACAATATAAAAGTTTAGTATGCGCTAACAGAAACGCAGCCACTAGCCCGGCTTTCTCCAACAAAAACAATCTACTGTTATAAAAAAAAAAAGCCTTGCATCTCTGGGTGGGATTGGTGCTGCTTTCCAATGAGCCATTTATCAAGCCTTAAACCGGAGGTGGAAGCAGTCCAGGTCCTTTAAGTTGGGGCGGTATAAACACAGCGTGTCTGCTAAGTGAGCGGGGTGTATGGAGGCTGGCTTGTTGTTAGAGGCGACCCAATACAGGAAGGCCAGGACCTGTCACCGCCTGACCCTCGGTAATAAATCACTGTACCTCGCCGACCCACCGCCACCATAATTACAGCACCCCACACACACACACACACACACACACACATGTAAAAGTGCAAACAACACTTAGGCTGCACACCATCCACGGAAAACAACAGCATCAACGGTGTGTGTTCGAAGTCATTGTGCCGCATTATCCGTAATAAGTTATACAGCCGCGTCGTGAAACGGAGGCGTAGCTTCTGATTCTCCTAGTCGCTGCAAAACCGAAACTGTATAAGTTGAATTCTGTCATCTTATTTATTTACTGCGAGTAATTGGCAACTGACATTTTCTCTGAAAAAGTGGTTTGTTCCCTGTAAACCAAACATATACTGTATATATGTATATATCTGATGTTCTTAAGAGTAGCCCCCTATCACTACTCTAAGCACATACCTCCCAATTCCCTATGAGTGAATTAGTGAGGTTTGCCTTTTTTACACTAAATGATGTGTTTTTCGTCTGTTTCTTTGGAACTTCGCAGCCCAAAGAACAAACATAAAGAAGTAGAGCAACAAGTTACACAAAGTCTAATTGTTTTTTTGTCAGTAATTGGCTTGCTTTCCTTACAGTAAACAATTGGCAAGTTGTCCCGGCAATGGAATATAACTCATAATGAATACAGTCTATACAGGCAAAACTTTTCAAAGAAGAAAGCCCTTTGAAGGCTTACTTTTTTTTGACTACATAATAGGCAAACAAGAAAGGCTTTTGGTACCTCAGACCAAACAAACTGGCTTAAAGATGTGTTTTATAACAGTCAAGGACCCCACTCCCTCTGTTTAGCTCAACTTTGAAACACTCTAATATAGTAAATTAGTGAGAATGCTGGAAGAAAATGAAATAAAATATATTCAATATTTGTTGTGTGGACCCACAAAAGACTAACTACAGCTTTGCCGAATCTTATACGGATGTTAATAAAGTCAATTAAATCTGTAATCTCTAATTATCGTATCTTAAATTTAGACGGTTATGTTTTTGACCACTAGTCGTGCTACTGTGCAAAATACGTAAGAACAACAGAAGCAATAATAAAACACTTTTCACAATTTTTCCAAGCATGCACAATCAAATAAATAGGTAACCATCGCTTACCCTGGAAGACGAGCAGCATTTTTGTCCTTGTTCTTGTGTCCCAGGCGACTTGTGGACTTGATGTAGAGGTGTCGGTGCAGCTCGTCGATGAGCACAAGGTGGATGTTGAGCTTCTTGCTGTGGAGCTCCAGGCGCAGATCTCCGAGCCCTTCAACCTGCAGCAGGGGGCCTTCCAGGGACTCCACGGCTGACACCTGCATATGACGACATAGCAGCCAATCACAGGTTATCCACAGCGGTACTTTTCAACTTTCACAGTGTCTCATGTTTTTAACATTTTATTAACACTTCCTATGAACCCCCATGTTTATAATGCATAAACATACTTATAATGCATAACAATCTAGTTATAGCACTGCATAAACAGTTATAAGAATGAATATGCATAATGCTTTATAAAAAATAATCATAAAACATTATAGAGCATTTCTAATTACTTATAAAAGGTCAAGTATCATAATTGTTGGTCACTCACTGAATTTGTTTTATGCAAGGATCATAGTTTATTATAATTCCCATAGTTGTAATACATTACAATCTCTTTATAATGCATTATAGTCACTGTAATAATGCATTATAATCACTGTAATAATGCATTATAATGGGATTATAAATGACTCTATGTGGTTGATGTTTGGTCTAAGTAAAGTAAAAGTTAATTTTACATTTTGTTTGTTGTTCTTGCATAGATTCAATTACCAAGATTTTCTTCTGCCCATAGTAGAAAGCCACAGAAAAGACATGTACAGCAGAGAGAGAGAGACAACACGACAGACACCTGGTCCAAAATTAAACAGG
This sequence comes from Sebastiscus tertius, assembly GCA_916701665.1. Taxonomy (NCBI): domain Eukaryota; kingdom Metazoa; phylum Chordata; class Actinopteri; order Perciformes; family Sebastidae; genus Sebastiscus; species Sebastiscus tertius. Next base: position 33,393 of record CAKAOH010003290.1, read on the forward strand.
GGCACCCCACCAAATGGTGAAAATCTAAATGCAACTCATTCTGTGGAGAATTTACATAACACTTTCAAAGCCAATGAAAAACACTCATCAAACAACCAACATCGGAGGGTGGAGGTGGGAGGGCTTCCTTGACACTCCTTGACCCTTTTTTTTCTCCTTGACCCTTACAAATGTAGGACAATTATATACAGGAAAAACAGCTAGAGGATCTCTATGTGGTCATATTGAATTCTTACCCAACAATAGCTGCATAAGGGCTATACAGAGACAAGAAATGGAATTCATCATCCCCTTAACCTGCAGTTAGTGTTCTTCTGTTGGTGAAAAATCTGCCCAAATCTTATATGGTGTCTAATGGAAATATGATCGTAATGATGTCAGACCGGCTTTAGATCATTCCATTTTACATTATACCTTCTACTTCCGATTTAAATCAAGAAACCTAATGGTTACTCATTGTTCAGTCAAAGCCTTTTTTAATCCCAAAAATTCCCTTATTAAGCGAGCTAGTCTTCAAGACTCTTCAATTCATCACACTTGTGCAAGAAGCTCCATTTTTATCTCCATCCATTGAATAAACTGCTTTTTTATTAATATATATATTACATATATTATATTCTTATTATATTTTTTAATATTCATTTATTTAATTATAATTGTTTATTTTATTTTCAATTGACCTACGAATATACATACTATTACGTACATTATATAACAAATATATTTCCCTTCAAAAAAGGATCTTAAGTTTCCTCATGCCCTCCTGAGTCACGCTCTTCATGTCACCCATTTCCCCCTCCCTCCTCCCCTCTTTCCTCAGTTTTCATTAGCAAGGAGCAGCAGCGGTTGTGGCATGTTTGCAATTAATAAATCTTCATGCCATTAAATAAAATGTGCCAGTCTGCATGTGTGTATTTATGCGCATGCATGCGACATTACTGTGTGTGTATTTTCAAGGGCACTAATGGCCAGATGATAGCGCTGCGGAGAATATTTGCATGGCCAGGGCAGGCCAGGAGGGAATGGGTAGGGGGGGAGCGGACGCTGGGACGCCGGGCGGGGTGCATGGGTCAAGTGTGTGTTGATGCAAATGAGAGCCACATTAGTGACAAGATGAGCTAATGCGCTCCATGATCAGCCCCCTTTGGTTTAATAGAATAACTCGGCATGCCTGCAAGGCTTTGCGCCATCCTGTGTGTGTGTTTGTGTACACACCTCCCAGATGTGTCTGATTATATGTGTGTGATTGTATGACTGTAAATCATTTAGCACTTATGTGTCTGTGTATGTGTGTGTGTGTAGTGGGGCGGGGGGGGGATATCTCATTACCATTGGGCTGGGATGACAGAGGAAGGCTGGTTAACATCATTAGGGGGCCGGGCCTGTCAGCGTAATGAGGGATATGAAGCCTCTGGTGAATTTGCTTGGGAGCAAGAGAGATGTGGAGAAGGACGGAGAAGATAAAGGAGAAGAAAGTATGACAGCTTATAACTAAGCTCTGAGCTCCAAGGGGGGGAGGTGGTGTCAGCAGTTATATGTGTGTGCACCTGAGTTCTGTGACACTACAGGAACAAGGGAGTGAGAGAAGATATAGGAGAGAGGAGAGGAGAGGTCTTATTCTGGAACCAAAGCCAGTCTCATTTTTAACCAAACCCATGGGGTCTAAGACTGCCATTCAATAGCAGACAGAGAGCATAGTCTGAATTCTAATTGTCAACCCTTAGAGATAAGGCTCACATAAACACACACACATAATGTTATGGAGAGCGAGAGACACTGAAGGAAAGATAGAGAGGCTGGGAAGTTTATTCCAAGCTAGTGTACGATTACTACACTACACGGCACGTATCGTAAAAAAAAAGGTCTGAACTGCATGAGTCTGTTACAACTTTTTGTTAAAGAATGAAAGAGGGGGAGAAATAGATCACAAGGAGAGAAGAGGCAACAGAAGGCGCATGTGAAAGCCAGGGAGACGTTAATCTGACAGATGAGTGCTGTAATGAGTGACAGCATGATGGGAATAAACACTTCAGGGACTCTCAGAGAAGTGACACAGACAGTATGATGTTACAGCGGAGAGACACGGAGTGAGTGCGTCTCGCCAATATGCAGTATATCAGGGGGATGAATGCAGAAAACACTTTTTAAAAAGTCTTTAAAGATTGTCATATTCTGTCTCTTAATCATATTTTTTTTTTTAAATTCCATTATTCCTTTGGCCAGTTTTAAGTGCAACTCAAGTTTCTATTGAGAGATTTTTTTTTCACACTCACACAACTTTCAATACACACTCCTTATACATTTAACAAGTTGATGGGCACCAGAAACAAGCAGCCATTTTTAAAATGTATTAAATCAATAATTCCACGACTTATATGAGTATTTTATGAGTATACACTAGGCCAGCTTTTCTCACAAAGCCATCAACTTGCTCAACAGCAACATACACTATCCAGCATGTATGTACTGTTATTTATTTCATTGTAAGCTAGTCCATAGTGTCAAAAGTGCACAAGCTTAGTTCACAAACTAACAAAATATGCCTTTTCAAGGATGTCATAGTGCCATTTTGTGCGTGTAAAAGGTCTGCAAAGTTACAAAGCCCAAAGTCCACGCCAAACGGAGTTACTCTCCCTCACAGAAACACTGCTTCGGAACTGCCTTGCTTGAAGTCCCGCCTTTTCCTCCGTAACGTGGTGATGTCACCAAGTAACACATTTGCATAACTGCCTAACAGTTAGTTTGGTACGCCCTCAAACAAAGCTAGTTAGAGCGGAGCTGGAGAGGAGTCTGAAGAGTTTGGTTCGGTTGATCAATCACAACAGAGTGGGCCAGCTGACCAATCAGAGCAGACTGGGCATTCGGGGGGGCGGAGCTCAAACAGAGCGTTTCAGACAGAGAGTGAAAAGAGGCGCTGCAGCACAGCCAGTATGAGAAAAATAAAGTGTTTTTTGAACATTAAAGCATATAAACATGTTCTAGTAGAAACCCAAAATACAAGTATGCCGCCGAAAATAAGCATAACAGGTCCTCTTTAAATGTGGGTTATTTAAAGTGGACTTTTCACACTTTATTTATTCATGAACTGCATAAATATGTCACCAAAGCAAAAGGTAGAACCAATGCATCCAACAGCAGTTTGATATGGAGAGGAATATAAAAAAAACATCTTTTAAAGTATGCTTCTTACATACCAATGAAAGTGCAACATCCTGATCAAGTAAAGCGCATTTGAAGTATGCAAAACAGAGGCGAAGCGTCCAACTGACTGAACTTTCCACAACCTTTCAAAACACGCTGTACTGACTGAGCACAGGTTGAATGGAGTTCCACTTCTTTCCACCCCCACGCGGAGGATTTCTCATGGTCCTTTGGGCGTACCATCATCCCTCTTTTTTTCCTCCTCCTCAGATGACCCCATTCTAGCAAACTAATTATTACCAAAGTCTGAAGGAAGATGTGTGGGCGTGACAGAGAAGGGAGAGAGGAAGGGGAAGTAAAGGAAAGGAGCGGAGGGATCACAGAGCCTGGTCGTTTAGTCCTCAGTACCATCCTCCAGCTCCCCTGTCGAGCATGCTGCAAAACACACATCAAAAGAACAAGAGCACACCCAAACATACACACCTGCAGCGCACCCACTGCACTTAGATGATGTTCTCTTGAAGTGAAAGAGTTGCACCCACTGGACTGTGTAAGGCTAGAAAATGATTCTTTAGAGGGATGAGAGGTGCCAGGAAATCAATCTTAGCATTAACACTTCATAGACGCTGGTGTTTATGTATGTGTCCTGTGCACACCATGGGTCTCAGAAGCACGGTGCTGCCTCAGTTTTGCCTCAGTATTGCCTCATATGCATTTGCATACAGTACAGTGTGTCAATAGGTTTTCCCACAACTTCAAAAACAAGACAACAATCTGTTCCAGACCAAATCTATAGAGCCATTTCTTTTTTTTTTTTCTCTTTCTGTCTGTATGCCTCTTACTGAAAAAAAAAAGTACAGCTCACACACTCACACATATAAAAATACTCCTGTTCCAAGCACGTCTCTTCTCTGGCCATTAGTCTACTCACCAGCATATCTGTGGCATGAAGGTAGTGCTTGCTTGCCATATAGGCCTCCAGCCGTTGAGGCACCTGTTTGATGCTTTCGATCTCATCCAGCAGCTGGAGGACGTGCTTGTGCTCGATGCCCTCTATCCACAGCTTCCTCAGCTCATCCCTTTTGCAGTGGAGCAGCATCTTACAAGACAGGAGATTCTCCTTCACCTGCAGGAAAGAGGGAGTTAAAAATTTAAAAACAAAAGTAAGACGGAATACTAGTTCAAGACCACAGGTCTCATTTTAGGTGCAGCAGTGTCAATAAACAAAAGCATTTTGGAAGTGTAGATCATACCACAACTACAAATACTGGAAAGGTACAGTTGTAAAAAAAAAAAAAATACTGTTCTAATGAAAACTGAATGATAAAAAGTAATTCACCCTTTACTTCTGAGTGCTCGAGCGATACATGTGTCTTTACGGATTCAAGCGCCCATAAATTGCCGTTGCAACACAACACTACTGAAAGCCAGAGCTATAAAGAGAGATCCATGACAGCTATATATCCTTGACCTTCCTCCTTAAACTGGATTTTCTGGGCTTACAAACAGTAATAGTAAAGTAGTAAATTATCAGTTTGGGAAATGTCTGAAATGAAAATATAGAAAGAAAATATCTGAACCTTTTTTTTAACACTTGATTTACTGGTGTGGGACACATTCATACTTTTTGGGGGGGTTTCCACTTCTGGCTGATTAGCTTAGCTGATTTGAGGCTGGGCAGAGCTACTGTATGCTGTAATATTTGAAATGACAAACTCACATTGGCAAATAGGCCTTTTCATGACGTACTGACATGTTACAGTATGAAAAGTGTAGGTGTAAATAATAAAAATTAATGATTAGCTGCTTCAGTTTCAGAGTCCTGGCATTGTGCGTGCTGGCTCACTCTCACACCGTCATGGCTTACTGGGATACTTGAAGAGATTGGAGCTATTGTTAATGTTATTAGTAACACCTGTTACTATAACAGGTCAACATGTCTGCTGTCTGCAGGCCTATGCAATGGTGAAAAAATATATATATTTCTTAAGTCATCATTTAAAGACAGAACTGAGCGAGCACACCTTACGTGATATTCAATTTGATCCTGCTAAGAAAAAGCACTAGGACACTGGATGTCTTTTGGTTTGTTCATGGAGAGGACCAAGGGGTTGACCTCCACATTTTTTATGTTTTTTACAAGTGTGACAGAGAAAATGATGTCCGAAGATTAAGGATTCTGACTTCAGCTGATGATTTTAAGTATAGGCAGCTTTCTTCTTGGGTGAACCGGATTTGTGTTAATTAAGTCAATCTGTCAGTCTTGGAGATTTAAAAAAAGCCTAAACACTGAGATAAGAAACCCTTCATCTATGAAAAGACAAATGAAAATGAATGGGAAAACGTGTTTTGTTTTTAATTACACAGCTTATAGTCCCTGCTCTGAAATCCATCTGAAACGACGTAAGCATCTAGTAATGGTTTTCAAAAAACCCTCCACAGTTTTGTATACAAGTCTCTCGTTTTTACCTGTTTGATCTTGTTCCGGGAGCTGGTGATGCGCTCCGTGATGCTCTGGTAGGTCCTGATGGCAGTGGTGAGTTCGGCATAATGCTGAACAATCAGCTCATCTAAATCCCTGTCGCATGTCTCAAAGGCCTCTTCCAGGCGACCCTTCTCTGTCTCCCTGTCCTGCACATCATCGCTGCTGGACAGAGTCCTGCATGGGAGAGGAGCGAGAGGAAAGGTAGAATTCAACTCAATAACTAAATCCACATCATGAGTCTGAATGAAGCATCAATGCTGGAGTAGAGAGCAGAGACCCTCAGAAAATGGCAAGCTGAGTTTGAGCTAAGTAGGAGCTACTTAAAGGCATAATCGGATAGAAGAAGAAACCAAATTTGTGTGCCAATTATAGAAATAGAATACAGGAGGGCCTATTTTATTTCTATGCTGCCAACATGACTCCTACACTATTAGACAGCAGGTACATTCATGCTGTAACAAATGGATATAACAGGGGCATAAATAGGCAAGCGGTGTTGTCAAATGTAGTATCTTTTTCACATATTTCGCAGAAAATTGCAAGATTGCCAGACTCCTAGTAAAATAATCCTATATTTACATTATGTAAATTAAACCATTTCTTGTATTACATACTGAGGACTGAAGTTATTTTCCATCATTTTCAAGTACACTTTCCTCTCTCCAAACAAGTGTTATAAGAGGACATAAGTCAAGTCAAATCCAATTTATTTCTATAGCACATTTAAAACAACATGAGCTGACCAAAGTGCTTTACAGACATAGGCAGAATAAAAACAGGTCAACAGAGCAGACAACAAAATCACACATATCCACAGAGACCAAGCTAAAATCCATGAGTAAAAGACTGTTATAATGAGCATTATAATTCAAGTACATTCAAAAGCCAAAGAAAAGAGGTGGGTCTTGAGCTATGCTTTGAAAGACTCCATCGATGGAGCAGATCTGATGCAGACATAAGGTTTTGAGACAGTTCATTGCAGCTGTCAAAAAAACGTTATTTGCAGGGGTCACAGAGAGGTCACTGTGTGTCTCTCATGTAATTCATCTTTTTTGATATTTCAAAGCTTTTCGGTGATGATTACATCCGAGTCCAGACACAAGCCTCTGTGCTACTACAAAATAAACTAAATAAAAAATGACAAGTCATGTCACATATCTTAGCAGTAGTGACAGTGATAATTGTGAGACAGTATGACAACCCGTGGCTTCTACGGTAAGGACTCAAGCTCGGTACATGGACTTGGTGAATGGACTTGCACACTTTTCTAGTCTTCCAACCACTCAAAGCGCTTTACAGAAGGAAAAGGAGGAAGCTGAGCGCCGGCGGGTAGAAGCTGCAATTCAGCAAGAACAAGAAGCAGCAAGAATTCATCAAAGGAAAAGAAAAGGACATTTTGAAGCTGCAGCAGAGATCTTCATCACTTTGAAGAACTTGGATCAGTGTATAGAAGAAGCATTCACCCATTCATACACTGACTGGCTGCTAAGGTGCCAACTTTGTCCATCAGGATCTAATCTAAACATGGCTATCTCTTATGGAGCAATTTGGGTCTTGCTCAAGGACATCAACATGTCAGGGGATCGAACCTCCGATTGGTGGACGACCTGTTCTAGCCACAGCCGCATGGCACCTGCTTTACCAGGTGAGCTAAACGGACACATAGAGCTGTCGTGATCCTAAAGGTATATTGTCTGATCTGCCATGAATACTCGATGAGCTTCAAACTGTTAGAGCTACACAATGTGGCCAAGATGAAACCTTTTATTGTGCTTCAGTTATAAATAAAACTGCTGTTAAATATTAACCAATATATAACTAATATCCTAAATGAAAAAGCGAAGGTGTGAGCTTTAATTTCTTATACAAATAATCAACAATACAGGAAGGATGTAGCTAGGCAACGTAGCTTTAGCATGAAAGCTAGCTGTCAACCCGTCTGAGAGCTCAGTTTAAGAGCTGTCTGACGTCTTATCAGCGCTGTATAGTTAATATGCATCATGTGTTCAAAGCTTACCTGATGACAGAGATGAGGAGACCAGAGGGGTCTTTGTTTTTGCTTACTGCACTCCTGTATCTGCCTGTCTCAGCTGCCATCTTTACAGCTGCGGCACCCAAACAGGAAGTCAGAAGCACAAGGCGAGGTTACGCGACGGAGGGCATTCTGGGAGTTGTAGTTTGAACATGGAAAGTAGTTCTGTGCACATTTTCTCTGACTTCTGCTTTTAGCCACAGTCACACGTTTGATGGTGTAACTACGTTGATATAAGCTATATGACATATGCCTAAATAATAATAATTATAATAATAATATTGGATAAATTGACAAAATATTCTTTGTGGAATTTCTTTATTTGAATAGACTGTACTGGAAATTCTGTCAATATTCCAAGATGAGTCCTAATGAACGTTGAAATAAAGATCTCAAACAGATGAAAGGTCTTTGTTGTATTTTATTCTTGCAAGAAGAGGCACTGGTTATACAGAGTCACACAAAGTCTGCAGAAGAGTGCCCTGCAGGAGATTATTACAATGTGATTATATTGAAATCTACAACAGGGACTGTGAGAAAAGGAGTTGTTTTACACAGATAAGGAGTTGTTTTACTGGGACACTGTCTGAGTTTTGAATGTACTTGAATTGTGATTACTAATTGGCCTTCTATAATGCTCATCATAACAGTCTTTTACTCATGGATTTTATCTTGGTCTGTGGATGTGTGAGATTTTGTTGTCTGCTCTGACCTGTTTTTATTCTGCCTATGTCTGTAAAGCACTTTTGTCAGCTCATGTTGTTTTAAATGTGCTATAGAAATAAATTTGACTTGACTTGACTTGAATGGAACAGGTATTTTACTGACAAATCAGCCATTCAAGTATAATCACATTTTGATTTTAGATTTGATTTTAGATTATTTTAGATATTTTGAACCGCATATGCTTAATTGATCTCCATCAACAGGGATCTCCATAATCTGGATGATAAAGATGTTTCATGGCACACATCCAGTGTGTTGTGCAACAATGGTAAAGATACTGATTCTGGTTGCTGTGTGTGAAGATAATACTATTTATATTTGAAGTATTTTTTTGAATACAATACAAATATCACAGGGAAAAACTGTTTCATTGTAACATTTTCAATCCAGTACTCTTGAGAGTGATAAAGAAAAGGCTGAGCAGAGAAGAAAGGAGAGAAACTGTGTGTCAGTGAGTTAATAGCCTCCCCCATTTAGAACATATAGTGCTGGATTTGGCAGGGCTCTCCCGCGCTGTATCTCTGACAATCTCTGCTGTACCGATGAGAATGGGAGAGGGCATTGATTCTGGACCAAAGGGGGTCGATTCCCAGCAGGCTGGGCCCTGATTGATGCAATGGTGGACTGACGAGATAACATTGTGGGTGATCTTTGTGTCTCTTGCAAAAAAAAAAAAGAAACAATCGCTGTGTCACAGTTTTTCTTCTGAAGGCGCCTAGCTTCCCAGGTCCAAGTTTAATTTTGAAGTTCTTATCACCTTACCCTGCAGCCCATGTCCCATCAGTCCAGTTAATCTACAGGGCTTCTTTTCTCCAATAACGCAGCACCAAGGTTATTTCTTTCAGCTTGATGTGTGTTTGGACAGTAAGTGATTGCTTTGACTGACTGACCTGCGTGTGGATTAAATACAAGGCCGATAAGGTCTTTGTAGGACATGCCTTTATGATCCGTTAATATATATATCTAAATGCAAATGATGTGTCTCAATTACTTTGTGTCCTTCATTGGTTCAGTAACGAAAATATAAGAGGCACTTACAGCATTTTGAATGATAGTGCAGCCACTTTAAAGAAACAACTTTGTTTAACTGAAAAGTTTAAATACATAATTATGTGGCTCTTTAAGACACAGCAGCTGATGGATTAAGGTAAAATGAGCTCTATTAGCGAAAGAATGCTTTTAAGCAGGTGCTTTCCCTAAAATATGGTTCTCATGGTCATTAAATAATTCATGTGCTTGGTTTTGGAAATATACTTTGGTGTAATTTTGGGGATTTTAATTAAGTGATGAGTCTCTTTCAATGTATGATAATAGCTTTGATAATCATCGTGAGAGAAATATCACAGAAAGATGTGTAAATACAGTATTTTCACCTCTCCAATTTATAACAAAATGTCATCCCCTGGTGATTAAGAAGAAGATACTTCTTTACTTGTTTCCATGGAAATGTGGTTAAAAGAAAACAGCAAAACACAGCATATGCCCTCTGGATTTTTCACATAATCTTGAATTGGATCAAACAAAACATGTGTCTGCACCACCTACATAAGGATATACAGCACCAAAACTCATTTTATATTTTACCTTTCATCCCATTTCTTTTCCAGACACGCTTGATCTTCATTGAGTAGAGCACTCAATTTTGTAGAGACGGCAGAGAAATTAAATTAGATAAGGATTTGTGGATGTCTAAACAAACATCATAAGATCAAAGCAAAGTAAGAGTTATTGCCAAAAAGCAGTAATAATATAAAAGGTTAAGAGGATAAAGCAAGATGAAAAAGTAAATAAATATAATATATAATATCAACTTTTTAGGAACTAAGTCAGAGGCTATCAGCTTGACCACATCGGGTTTGGATAATCTTCTTGTATCATCTTTGAGTTGCTTTGAGGCAGCAGGTTTTTCAGCCTATAACAGAAGCCGTTTTCTTGGTGCAACAAAAACAATATGTCTAAAGTTAACCAATTCACATTGTTGTATAAACCAGAGGTGTGGACACGAGTCACATGACTTGGACTCAAGTCAGACTTAAGGCACAAATTTGATGACTTTAGACTCGACTTGACAAAATAAAAAAAAGACTTGCAACTCGACTTGGACTTTAACACCAATGACTTTCTACTTCACTTGGACTTGAGTCTTTTGACTTGAAAATACCTTCCCCACGCACAAAGCTTAAAAAGTATGTTATTTCGAAAATATGCCACAAATCAATTCTACTTTTTTATGATTATATTCAGTAGCATGTTTTAACAAATGAATAACATTTTTAAAAGGCATTCATCATTTATATAAATGTAATATATTATTACCCTATTGTTAACATGGCATTACATTTGAAGAGCACATTATGACTTAAAACTTTTAGTTTTAAGACTTGTGATTTGTCAGTTTTGACTTGGGACTTAACTCCGGACTTTCCTGTCTTGACTTTGGACTTGATGTGGGACTTGTCAGTCTTGACTTGGGACTTAACTCTGGACTTTCCTGTCTTGACTTGGGACTTTACTCGGGACTTGTCAGTCTTGACTTGGGACTTGACTTAGGACTTGTCAGTGTTGACTTGGGACTTAACTGAGGAATTTCCTGTCTTGACTTGGGACTTGTCAGTCTTGACTTGGGACTTGACTTGGGACTTGTCGGTGTTGACTTGGGACTTAACTCAGGACTTTACTGTCTTGACTTGGGACTTGACTTGACTTGGGACTTGACTCTGACCTTCCTGTCTTGAGTTGGGACTTAACTCGGGATTCTCCAGTCGTGACTTGGGACATAACTTGGGACTTTCCTGTCTTGACTTGGGACTTGCATGCAAAGACTTGAGACTTACTTGTGACTTGCACAACAATGACTTGGTCCCACCTCTGGTATAAACTGATGGGAGCAGGACATGCAAGGTGTGAAAACAAGATGATGATAAATAATGATTTTTTATAATATTCACATCATCCGACATGTCGGTGGCAGTAACAAGTGAGGAAAAACGTTACTGAACACGCAGGAAAACAGTTTCCTCTCCCCTGCACATATAGTCATTGAATGAAATATTACCGATAGATTTACCGGCTCACCACGCAGCATAATTGCTCGGTATCAAAGTCAGGAGTCAGTCTTAACAATAATCCTGTTTACGATAACAATTCTGTCATAAACAATAAGCGAGGCTCTTTTCCACACTCTACAATTCAACCACGTCTCTGTTCTATAAGCACTGCATTCAATACTGCCTGAGGCTGTTCAGAGGAAGCCCTCAGGGCATTACTGCACATAATTCTTTATTACGTAATCTGTTCATGATAGACTTGTTGTAGAGACGAGGCAGTCCCCTTGGGGAAATCTGTTCATGACAATATGACAACACTTAAACCATTTGAATACCTCAGAGAAAGACGGAGAATGAAAAAATCAATTAAACCTCAGGATGTGCTTGTATTTTACCGTGTTGTGTGATTAAATGTAAATATATCCAAATACATAGCATAGTCTGTCCAAATTGACTTTGACTCTTTTAGCTCCAGGGCATGGTCCTGCCCTGCAAACCTGGATATTTTCTTTTTCAGGATATACCACCACATTCATAGTGATTGATATTCTCTTATTCTCACTAAAATTCTTCCTTCATCCTCAGATTTCTTTTCCATTCTGCTCATATGACGTTTATGTGTTACTTTTTGCACACATAGCACAGTCAGCCATTCTGGTAAATGTTTTATATCCAAAATCCGTATTTGATAAAAGGTTTATATTGAGTAAATTATTTGAAAGTGAGTCCTCTGTGTATATGAAATGTGTCAATAATATTACAGCATACACACCCACAATGAATACTTAAATAGGTTTTTATTGATTTATGCTTGCACAGCATTGCAAATGTACACAATGCAGAAAATGCAAAAACACAAGAATCAGCAGAAAAGAGCTTTATATAAAAATTAGATTATTGTGTGCGTATGATATATCAAATTTAGAGGATGGTTCTTATGAACTGTCATTCTTTATAATATCCTTTCTTCTTGAGCCATATCAAATTTCCAGCTTCAATTGTATGTCCTGCAAGGCTGTGTGAGTTTTTGAAATGGATTTGATGTAGAATAAGACAAAAACGTTATAATGTTACAGCAATTTTGCACATTTTTCTTTTTTTTTTCAACTTAAATTCAATCAATAATTTATCTTTTTTTAAAAAAATTAAATTAGATTAATTTAATAATTCCAATTAGTTATCTAAATCAGTACATAACAGCATAGAAAATTGCAAACAATTGCAAACAAGCACAATTAACATGGAGAATTCTCAGATAGATTTTACTAAGAAAGTATATAGTCCACTGTCCTAATGTCTCAGGAGAAGGGTTGGTAAATGTGGCGTTATATCACCAAAGTACTTTGACTTCTGCACAAGACAGAGTTCACATCTACTCCTTGTGAAAGTGATGCTGACAAGAGCCACTATAGCAGCCTGTTTTGCTATTCAGTTTTAAATCTGGAACTGGTCATTTCTATCGTGGAGGCCCCGTGCTTCGTCCTCCTCCTCGCCTGCTGTCTCTTCACCTCTGTGTTTTTGTACCATGTCCTGTCATTCCACATCTTGGAGTGCCTTTCTTGTCCATCACTCTTTCTGATCACAGGTCTTTTTGCCTGTTGCCTCTTCCAAATAGTTCCAAATAGTTGGATGCTTACCACTGTTTATCAGATCGTCTATGTTGTCTTCAGGTAATATGCTTTGTTCCTGCATGCTTACCCTATACCATGGTTCACCTATCTTCTATCTTTGATTATCTGCCTGCTTGCATTGTCCCTTTGGATTTGTTTGTCTGGTCTGACTGCCTGTTGTTGAATAAGACTCCTCACTACCAAATAAAGCCTTCTTTCATTGCGTTAGTTCTGCTTCATGAGTCTGCTTTTGGGTCCAAGAGCTGTCCACACCTGTGGGTGCTGACTGTAGGATTTTTTTTGCATTCCCCCATCCCCTCTACTGGGAGCAGAAGGTGGATTTAGAAAATGAATAGTAATACTTAGACACTCATCATGGAAAATGAAATCAACATTTTTTGTTCACATATGAATAATTCCCAGGATTGAATACTCTGCTATACAAATAACAAAGATACGCACCGGGAGAAATATCAGTAAAGTGCTGACTGTTTGAGAGATGTTTAAAACAAAGTGAGGAAGACAAGGATGGTGAGCAGAGAGCTACCCCCTTCAAAAGTGGTTGAAACATGATGTAAGCCTGGCGAATGGAAAATACTGGTGAGTGCTCTGCGGAGAAATCACCGATTGATGGCAGAGAAAGACAGCAGGATATGGAAATTGTACACTTCAGTGGAAGTGGCATGCATGGATTGAGATGATTTTGAAGAATCAGCCAGTGATGCAAAATGCTATAAGTTGTTTACTTCTCAGGAACAATGACCACTCATTAAATGTGATGAAGAAAATAACAGCTTTAGGACACAGAAATGAGTCTCTATTTACACCTCTTTTCAGTCTCCTTCTATTCTTGATGCAACTCTATTTCCATTTCAGGAGCTGTCTTTGCTTTCCCTGATGGGTTTGGCAAGTCATTCTGCCATTCTGCATTTTTAAAATAACTCTGACAACATTGTTCCATCAATCGAAAACACACATTTTATTACTGGTAATAATATATATACATATATATATGTATATATATATATATATACACACATATATATATACATATATATGAATATATATGTGTGTATATATA
>CAKAOH010003294.1:0-77645 GCA_916701665.1 Sebastiscus tertius
TAATTTAGTTCTTTGAAGTTTTCAGATTGATTTGAGAGAGCTGAAACCATGAGCACCATTCACATGATAGTCTGAGAGCCGATCATGTGACTGTGGTTCCATGAGGTAGGTGTGTCCCAGCATGCACTGAGGCAATAGATTCATTCTGTTCCACATTGTGCTCCACAATGTTTCTGCTGCTTGTATACTTTCTGCACTGCAAGTGTTGTGATCTGTGAGGTTCTCCTCCCCATCCACTACCAAGACACTTTTAAGTGATAACCATAAACTTGTTATGAAAATGAAACCTTACTAATATCTCTTAAAAGCTTTAATTGTACAAAGAATTTTCATCAAAGGGAGTTAATAATTTAATACATTTTAGTGCTCAAATGACACATTCCTGTTTTAATATCAAATTAAATGCATGTTCTGGCTCAATTGGTCTTTTTGTGTTATATTATTAGGACAGTCAATTGATTAAAATATTTAATCATGATTATTGTATGATTGTCCATAGTTAATCGTGATTAATTGCAAATTAATCACACATTTTTTATCTGTTCTAAATGTACCTTAAAGGGAGATTTGTCAAGTATTTAATCCTCTTATCAACATGGGAGTGGACAAATATGCTGCTTTATGCAAATGTATGTATCTGTCCTGGGTACGACGTTAAACTGCATCCAGTTGTGGAGTTTCGACGTGGGCGAATGAGGTTACCCTTAGCCACAACTACCTCCAGGTCGCCCTTGGGCAAGGCGTAGTACCTGAGAGCCTTGGTTAGGTGGAGCACATTAGCCTTGGTTGGCAGCCCACCTAGGAGAAGGAAAACACTGATTTCAAACCCCCACTGCCTTGTGGCCATACCTGCTCATGGGAAAGGCTTCAGGAGTAAACCCTGAGGAAAATCTGGAGCCGGAGTCCCAAAGGCAGCACGTCGTTGTATACACCTTTGCTCTGGCAGCTCCTGCGACGCCGCTGATGCCAAACTGTAATGGCCCCGCCGTCCCTTTGGATCCATCAGCGTCGTGGAGGGGGGACATGCTGCATGGGCAACAGCCTGTCCTCCATACCGCACCGCCCAGGCAAGCATCCTACCCTTCCTCCCCTCCCCCCCAATTCCCCACCACAACTAACCCTGGAGAGGACACTCCAGCGTCACCTCTGGCGTCGACACAACACGGGAAGTAATAGTTACCGGTTTTAAGCCATTGCTCAGTTGGCGTAGAGCAAGGCACCAGGGATTGCTTCCGTCGGTGGGAGGGATCTTCGTATCCCATTGGACAGACACCGCCTGCCTCAAGCTGGGCAGCCCCCAGTCAGTTAGGTACTGTCCCACCACGTTCTGCCTTCCTCTTTGGGTGTATGGGGATTAGGAGAAATCCGACAAGCAGATCGAAAAACATAGCACCAGGCAACAAAAGAAAAAGAAAGAGACCAGCTCTAAAACTGGGATGCTGGAACATCCAGACAATGATGACAGGACTCTTCGAAAACCTTCAAAACATCAACGATGCCAGAAAAACAGCCGTCATAAATGAAGAGCTCAAGCGACTCAAGGTGGACATAGCCACCCTCCAGGAAACACGCCTGGCGGACTCTGGTACACTGAGAGAGAACGACTACACATTCTCCTGGCAGGGGAAGAGCTCCAATGAGCCCAGAGAGCATGGGGTAGGCTTTGCAGTGAGAAACACCCTGCTGAAGATGATCGAACCAGCCAGCAGTGGCTCAGCACGCCTCCTGACTCTCCGTCTCAATACTACCGAAGGCCCCGTCACCCTCGTCAGTGCCTACGCCCCCACACTGTCCTCCACCATTGAGGCAAAGGATGAGTTCTATGAGAGCCTTGCAGCCGCCATTAGGGCCATTCCAAGCAAGGAACAACTCATTCTCCTAGGCGACTTCAACGCCAGAGTGGGCGCAGACCATGACTCATGGCCGTCCTGCCTAGGACAGTTCGGTGTGGGCAAGATGAATGACAATGGACAACGACTACTTGAGTTCTGTACATATTACAACCTATGCATTACCAACTCGTACTTCCAGACCAAGCCCCAGCACAAGGTTTCCTGGAGACACCCACGCTCCAAGCACTGGCACCAGCTGGACCTGATCCTCGTCAGGCGTCCCTCCCTCAGGAATGTGCTCCTCACACGCTCTTATCACAGTGCGGACTGTGACACAGACCACTCCTTTGTGTGCTGCAGTATCAGGCTATCGCCAAAGAAATTCCTCCACACCAAGACACAGGGAAACCCTCGTATCAACACCATCAAGATGTCTCAACCTGACCTCGTGGAGCAGTTTGCAGAGGTTTTTGAAAGAGAACTTGGCGCCTCACCGCTCGGGAAGACCGCCACTGAAAAGTGGGAATCTCTGCGAGACACCATGCACCGCACAGCCTTGGGTACCTTTGGGAAGATGACCTCAAAAACCAACGACTGGTTTAAGTCCAAGTCGTCTGAAATGACTCCTGTCATTGAAGCAAAGTGCACTGCCCTTTCAGAATACAAGCGGTCACCGAACGAGAAAAACCTGCAGTCTCTCAGGGCTGCCAGGAGTAAGGTCCAGCAGACTGCCAGGCGTTGTGCCAATGAGTACTGGACACAGCTCAGCGAAGACATCCAGTCAGCCGCCTCCACTGGAGAAACAATCACGGACAAGAACCAGCAGATGGAGAGTTGGGTGGAACATTACTCCGACCTCTACTCCAGACAGACCATCGTGTCTTCCTCAGCCCTTGACTCCATTGCGTGCCTACCAACTATGGAGGAGCTAGATGCAGAGCCAAACCTAGAGGAGCTTAGCAAGGCCATAGACAGCTTGGCCGCAGGAAAGGCACCAGGCAGTGATGGGATCCCCTCGGACCTGATAAAGCACTGTATGACCACTCTACTGCCTCCACTGCACGAGGTCCTGTGTCAGTGCTGGCAAGAAGGTGCTGTTCCACAGGACATGAGAGACGCTAAGATCATCACCCTTTATAAGAACACGAGGTCCTGTGTCAGTGCTGGCAAGAAGGCGCTGTTCCACAGGACATGAGAGACGCTAAGATCATCACCCTTTATAAGAACAAGGGTGAGAGAAGCGACTGTAATAACTACAGAGGCATCTCCCTCCTCAGCGTCGTTGGCAAAGTCTACGTCCGAGTCATCTTGACTCGCCTGCAGAAGCTGGCCGATCGCATCTACCCAGAGTCACAGTGTGGCTTCCGAGACAAAAGGTCAACAGTAGACATGATCTTTTCCCTCCGCCAACTCCAGGAGAAGTGCAGAGAACAGCAGATGCCCCTGTTTGTCGCTTTCATAGACCTGACCAAGGCTTTTGACCTGGTCAGCAGGGAAGGTCTTTTCCAGATTCTCCCAAAGATAGGGTGCCCACGAAAACTGCAGAGCCTAATAGAATCCTTCCACAACAACATGAAGGGGACAGTGCAGTTCAACGGCAGTTCCTCCGAGCCCTTTGACATACACAATGGTGTCAAGCAAGGCTGTGTCCTTGCTCCCACACTCTTTGGGATCCTCTTCTCTCTGCTCCTGAAGCATGCCTTTGGCGCCACAACACAGGGAGTCTACCTCCACACCAGGTCAGACGGCAAGCTTTTCAACCTCGCCCGCCTTAGATCGAAGACCAAAGTCTGTGTAGCCCTCATTAGAGACATGCTGTTTGCCGATGACGCAGCTGTTGTTACCCACACTCAGCAAGAACTTCAGACACTGATGGATCACTTTTCCCAGGCCTGCAAAGACTTCGGATTGACCATCAGCCAGAAGAAAACAAATGTCCTGGGACAAGACACCAAGGCTTCACCAGTTATTACCATCGACAACTATGAACTGGATGTTGTCCACCAGTTCACCTACCTCGGGTCGACTGTTAGCGACAACCTTTCCCTGGACATGGAAATCGACAAGAGGATTGGGAAGGCAGCAACAACACTCGCCCGCCTCTCCAAGCGAGTGTTGGAAAACAGCAAGCTAACAGTTAAAACCAAGATGGCAGTATACAACGTCTGCGTCGTCAGTACACTGCTGTACGGCAGCAAGACGTGGACAACCTACAGCAGACAGGAGAGACGACTCAACTCTTTCCATCTAAGAAGCCTCCGCCGCATCCTGGGCATATCCTGGCAAGACAAAATAAGCAACACCGAGGTTCGGACTCGCGCTGGCCTCACCAGCTCAGACAGCGCAGGCTGCGCTGGCTGGGCCACCTATGTCGCATGGAGGATGGTCGCATCCCCAAAGACCTCCTCTATGGAGAACTAGCAACTGGAAGTAGAACAACAGGCCTCCCCCACCTGCGCTTCAAAGATGTCTGCAAGCGAGATATGAAGGCCATAGACATTTACACCAAGTCATGGGAGGCTCTTGCAGTTGACCGCACAAGGTGGAGAAGCACCCTGCACTAACACCTAATGACAGGGGAACAAAAACTTAAGGACACAGCGGCAGACAAGAGGGCCCGCAGGAAAGAACACAGCAATGCAGGCAGACCAGAAACAACACACAGATGCGACCTCTGTGATCGAGACTGCCACTCTCGCATAGGGCTTTTCAGCCACAAGAGACACTGTACCAGACAGCCAGATCCGTAGGATGCGCCAACCATGGTCATACCTGACCGACGGAGGTCTATTATTATTATTATGTATATATGTATTATTGTAAATCAATTAACAACACAAAACAATGACAGATATTGTCCAGAAACCCTCACAGGTACTGCATTTAGCATAAAACAATATGCTCCAATCATAACATGGCAAACTGCAGCCCAACAGGCAACAACAGCTGTCAGTGTGTCAGTGTGCTGACTTGACTATGACTTGCCCCAAACTGCATGTGATTATCATAAAGTGGGCATGTCTGTAAAGGGGAGACTCGTGGGTACCCATAGAACCCATTTACATTCACTGATCTGGAGGTCAGAGGTCAAGGGACACCTTTGGAAATGGACATGACAGTTTTTCCTTGCCAAAATGTAGTGTAAGTCTGGAGCGTTATTTAGCCTCCTTCAGGACCAACTGGTATGACATGGTTGGTACTGATGGATTCATCAGGTTTTATAGTTTACTATGATACCAGTATCTTCACTCTAGCTTTAAAACTGAGCCGCTACAACCTAAAAACTAGTCCAACTAGTGTCTGTCTGCTGTCTGCTGCTGAGCAGGTGGTTAGTTAACAGTAGTTTTATCAGTTGTCTGCTGCTGCTGCAGACAGGCCGATGACAGCGCTGACACTGAACGGTAAAGTAGGCCGTTAAACTAAAACAATGAGGTGAAAGGATTTTGTGCGGGTTTGTTACTATAACCCCTTTCACACAGTCATTTGATCCATTGTTAATGTAAAAATGTTGAATAGAGCAGCTTTAGGTTGCATCATGAATTCAGCTTCAGAGAAATGTCATTGTCCATCACAAAGAAATGAAGGGTTGTCTTTGATGTAGCCCATAAATAAATAAAGGAAGAAGCCAGTGTGATCAGAATATTCTGTATCACCACATCTTTTACAGATGATTTAAAAGGAGAGAAATGGAAAAGTGAACTCTTTCATGCTGTCAATCTCTGAGTCTCTCCTATAACCCAATGGCTGGCTACATGGAGGAAAAAGAGTCAGCTCTCTGTACACCACTAAAAAGAAAGTCCCCTCCTTTTATCATCCAGGGAATTATTCTACACACATTTATCATCATGTTCTGAATTCATTTTCCAGAGAATTGCGGCCAAGACCTATTTATTATTAGAAATATTTTGAAAAAGGGGAAAGAGGAAAATTGAACCTGGGCACTTTCATATGAAGATATGCAGCGTGACTTTTCATTTTCTGCAAGTTCCTCTATGAAACTGTAGAGGGTTAGAAATGGGTGGAGAGGTACACAACATGTTTTACAGATAATGAGAAAACAAAAAGAGGAGCAAATCAAATGTACAGAAATTAGATTCTGAGGAAGAAAACAGCGCTGTCAAGTGTACACTGAATAATAATGTCAAGAAAAGACAATTTGGAAGGTGGGAGAGCCCGGTGCCGCGCGCTGATAACACAGAGAATGGGACGCCTGGCTTTTTAAACAGATCTCCTCACAGCTGCATCGTTCATCTAGAGCTGCTTTCAGGGTCACACTGCAAGGCTATTCAAAGGGAGAATGTTCAACTACAACTGAGATGTCTACCAGGCGCTTTTAAGCCACTTTCAGACACATGCTTTATTATGTAAATGTGCTGGCAATTTTACATGTCGGTCTCATGTCTGAATAACTTATATGGCGAGGGCATAACAGCAATATTACTAGGTCAGAATGCTGCGATACAGCAGGGACCAGTTTATACTCAAAGAGCTATTCAGTGCACAGCTTGTTTCATCATACTTGTCATGTCCGATCACTCTACAACATCTACAGCCATACTAGCAGCTATGTGAAGCTGTACTCTGGCTGCACCACAATGTTTTAACCGCTAGCATGCTAACGTGCTCACAATGTTAACATGCTGCTGCTTACCAGGTAATGTTTGCGAAAGGAGACACCCCAGGCAAAAACATAGTATCCATAACATCTCTTCTTTCAGACTAGAAAGAAAACCCAAATACACATTTAGGTGTTTATTTTACCAAGCTTTTCTATTTGCGTCTATAGATTTCTCCTAAATTTACCAAAGTCAGCATTAGATGATGCCTCATTTGAATATTTAAACAGAGCATTTCAAAAAACGTGTCCCAACTCATCACATACTGCCGCTTTTTCACACCCCTTAGCGTCACTTTAGATTTCCGTAACAAAACCACTTAGTGAGGTTTAGGGAAGAACTACATGGTTGGTTTTAAAACGTTGTGAACACGGGATACGAACAGCGGCGTACTGGATGAAAGCCTTGTGTTTGTTGGACTCATCCACGTCCCCTCCTGATGTGTATCTTTTCACTCTTTAAACTACATCACCACAGCACTTTCTCTGAGCATTTCCTGTTGCCACGGATAGTTTTACATTGTGGTTAATGGAACACCGGGTGTGTTTTATACCAGCGCTAAAGGGTGTCTTGTGCAGTTGTGCCGACAGAATGCCAACAGCTGTGACATAGCCTCGGTATTTGACGCCCTCGGAATGAGAACGGGCTGATTTGATACGCTGATAGCCAGTACTTCAACAGACAGATTAAACGGCTTCATTCATTGCAATGAGCAAGAAAGGTGGAGGGCAGTCTCTTTCTTAAGAAGTAATTGAGAAGACTGTTGTGTTTATTGAACTGGGGATCTTATCAGTTTATGGGACATTCTTTCTGACACCTCTGTGTGTCTGCCATGTGCACATATTGTGTTTTTCTGTTTCCAACTGCTGTACACGTCTTCACTAAGCGCCAACACATTGAAATCATCATGTTTCAGTGCACTGCCCATTTAGCGTGCGGCTCCCTGTTCTCCTAAGCCGCCTCGCCTCTATTGTCTCAGCTTCTCCTGTAATGAAATCACGCAGTAGCCTCAAGGTCACAGCTGGGTCAGCTTCATGGAATTCTCCGATTCTCTTTCAAGGGCGGGGGGAGGGGAACTGATTGCTTCGTCTCCCGGATCCCAAAAGGTTCTCTGGGAATCTGGGAGACAGAACCAACGGCTGATGGAAGGATGATGGATGCAGCGGAACGATTTGCCTCGTCTCTGTAATGAACTTGTTCCATTTGATCCGCCGCACGGAACCGAGCTGGGGGTGAGAGTTAACCCTTTCTTCACCGCAACCCTCATAGCCTGTGAGTTGATCAGAGTCCAGGCATAGAATCAATAAATCAAGAGGTGTATGGTGCTATTAAGTGGCATACCAGTGGCTTTGTCAGTGATAATGTTTCTCAGAATTATGACCACATTTCCAGTAACCTCTCTTGCTTTCTGCGACCTCTATACTCAAAGGATAAACACAGTTGTGATTTTTCCTCCTTTCATTACAGCTTGCCGAGCACACAATGCATTGTTTCTCACACTGTAGCTCTCTGAAATTACACAAGTGTCTCAATCTGTCGTCCCTATCAGCAGAATAACATTGTGTGTCAGTGCCATCCAAAACATATGGCCTTTACAAACTGCTTCATGTTACCATTTTCTGATCTGCTAAGGTTAGGTTTAAGCACAAAAACAACATGATTAAAGGAAAAGAGGAAAAGATATACTAGGTTAAAGGTAGGAAACAATCATGGTTAAAAGAAAACAACATTGCCTGCTGAAAAATCGGAAGCTATCACTGTACATGCAAGTCACATGTATTGTTCAACCAACAACGTACCCCAACCCTTCCTCTCTAAGAGGTTTTGCAGTACTTATAACAACACCTTTGTTCCTGTCTCATATTAAATACATTTCATACGACTAAATAGATTTTGGAGGAAATGTAATTGCATTTTTAGCCACATTTCCACTCCATGGTATGGCACAGCTTTACTCAACTCACTCTTTCTTTGGTTTGCCATTAGACAAAGTTGTGGATAGTGCCTGGTACCTGCTGCTTCTTTTGGTATGAGCGAGCTGAACCGATACTAGAAGGTGGAGTTAAAACGCAGTAGAGTAGACCGGGGCCACAGACAGCGGGGGAAGTTGTCCCAGGCACTGGGTCAAGGGAGGGCCCAAAAGAGCCCGCATTGCAAATGAGAGTATCAACCTGATAAATGCCAAGCACGAACTTTGATGCTCGCAGTCATGAGCGGAGGGACCGTGAGTCCAAAAAGCGTGACGAGCCACCTGGTGTCAAGAAATGTAACAGCCACCTACCTAATGGTTAAATACCAAACCACAATGTTCTGAACAGACACATGAAACATGAACAGTTAACAAACTACTCAGTCCAGCACTAGGCATGATGGGAAATGTGATCTGCTCCCATTTAATGTTTGTGTGTTTTTTTCAGTTTTGTTTTGTTGTTGTTTTTTATCGAGTTAGGCGGTAAAATTGAGAGAAAGTATAAATCGGGTGCATTAAAATGTTGGAGATCATCTTGTCCAGGGCACAAGTAAAACACACAATGGACCTGCTACAGACCACTGATTGGTCAGAGAGAATCGTCACTTGCACAACACAGGTCATCCTGCACAAACCTGCCTTTTTTAAATAACCAAGCAACCATCGATATAATGGCCGAAGATTTTTCAGTCACTCGACCCAGATTTTAAAAAGTGGTAGCTCGCCAAACCACGCCGTAATCAAGTGACAAAGTAGAGACGCTCCTCTGTTTAGTTGCTGAAGACAGGATTCAGCGAGTGTCACCTTGAAGATGATGTCTCAGCAGTTTCATGATAATCTGACCTGATAATCCCAACGACACCGAGGGTGGACTATCTGCAGTGGAAAACATATAGAGAAAAGTACTGGTGTCAAAAGTGAGTTGACACAAGTTGAGTTTAGCCGAACCATACAAAGGAAATTAAGCATTTGATCATGTTTATGTTGGTGTATTGTTTTGTAATGCTCTTTAGAAGGTAGCAATGGCATAAAGTACAAAACACAGGATTCCAGGGTCTATGTTCTGCATTCCATGTGTGGTTACAAAAACACTTTGCTTAAAGGAACAGTGTGTTAGATCTTACAAATTCTCCTGTGTGCCAAGCATGTAGGGGAGCTACGGTGGCCGACGTGAAAACACGACTGGCCCTCTATAGAGCCAGCTGTTGTAAGAGTAGAGCGCTCAGAGTGTGTGTGTACCTGGGATGTGAGTGGTGAAGCGATAGAGAGAGAGAGCGGCGGCAACGGGAGTGAGTAGCGTTATCAACTCCAGCCCAAGCAGGAAAAGTTAACAGAGTTTGGTTTCTCCGTTCTGGGCTACTGTAGAAACATGGAGGTGCAACATGGCGGACTCTGGAGATATAAAGGGCTCATTCTAAGGAAACGAAAACACAACGACTCTTATTTTCAGGTGATTATACACTACAGAAAACATACTTATCAATATTATATTCCATTTCTTCCAGTAGATCCCCCTAAATGTTACACACTGTACCTTTAAGGTTAGAGATACATAGTGGTTTGGGTTAAATACATATAAAATAACTTTGTCCTGCCTTTTGTCAACGTTACATTTTTGATATTAAAACTAAGACTGCAATATTTCCCAAAACAATAGTCTTGAGTTGCCAAAACAGAACCATAAAAACACGAATGATGATTTAGTGACCACGATCTGACACTGTAGTAAAACTATACGTTCATATGTTGACAGTGAACATTTTCCAGATACACTCTGTATGTACAATTAGCAGTTTTGGTTATGCAGTCATTAAAGTGTTTAACCATCTGAGGCTGGTCAGGTCTATGTAGATGGACAGCATGTGTGCATGGACGAGAGAGGGCTGGCCGTGGACCACTTCCTCCCATGGATCAGGCCTTAGGGGCCTTGGCGTCTCTGCCAAGTCTGTCTTGGCGAGGCTGAGCTAACCAAGCAGGAACCACTCCAATGATGGATGCCATGCTCACCACAATGCATGGAGCTGTGGCAATCCAGGGGCAACCTCTTCAGAATGGTAAAGCAGGGTTGAGTGGGCAGTCACTGCTGAGAATCCTCAGGGCCGTAACAGCATACCTCCATCAGACACATGTGTCTGTTACAGACAGTCAACCAGACTAGGCTCTCTCATCGGGTTTTGGAGGTAATCCAACATGTGTATCAGATGGCAGGCCAGCGTGTGCATCCCACTACCTCATGGGCTTTATCGCGAGGCGCCCCTCTATCTGAGATTGGTAAGACAGCCTCTTGGTCGACCCTGCACCAAGTTCTACTGCATGAACGTGGCAGCCGGCAGTCCATTCTCCAAACATGTGCTGGGCTCAGCACAGCAGGTTAACATACCATGCCTCTGGGACCAAGGCTCCTACCAGAATGCACCCTGGCTTGGTGTGATGTCATTTTCTTTCAAAGCTAACCTTGCAACCTGGCAGGCGGACTGAGTGGTCTTTCACCTGTTTACTAGGGATGTACCCAACGTACCTCTACCGTTTACAGTTGGCATTGGCATCTCGCCAGGCCAGCTGAGCCTTTTTGGCATCTTGCACCTATAGGCCATGTGTGTACATCGTTTCTTTATCTGAGCACATGAGTGAGTGATCTGGTGGTGGTGAGGTCTCAACTGCTTCCAGAGGAGAAGCTGGGTCTGCTTGGTTTCCTCCTGGTGTGTCCTGTTGAGTTCCCTACGTATGGAATATGTCGGTTGGGGAGAGAGACACAATAGAAAATAAAGGTTTATGTAACCCAGGTACTCTGAGACGAGAGAGTACATCTCCAGCTCCAGACCGCTCTGAACCACGTTCCAATCCAGATCATTTCTCAATAGTCAGAGAGATATGTCTCAGCACTGATGTCCGTCACTCGATGATGAACATCATTAGATTCTTTCATTGGTTGTGTCCTGAGTGAACAGCTTCTCAGCAGGCTTCCCAGCAGCAAGCAGTGGTGAACAGCTCCTCCGTGGCTGCACATAATAGAATCATCTACAGGTGATTTGTTTCAGCCCTGTGGCCATGCCATTATTCTCCGTTACCACCATGATCACTGCCCTCTCTCATTCACTCTGTCGTTTCTTTCCCTCCTTTTTTACCCCCTTCCCTCCTTTGGGGGTCGGTGGGTGGCTGCAGTGTGTGCATGGAGATAAAAGGCAGGCATGTCTGCAGGTATGAGCCATGGGATCCATTATGGCCGACTAATACATTAAGAGACATTTCAAACTGAATCACGGCAGGTGGAGAACAGCTTTCCCTCTGGGCAGGCTGAGGCATCTGTTATGACACGCAAACCAAATCTCAGCTTTCCCTGGATGAATTAGGAGTCACCTCCAGTCACACACACTCCACCAGCGTCTCCTCCATCTCTGACACTTCCCTCCCTGCTGGTTCCTTCTCCCCTGACACTTCCACCCTTTCACTCCCCCTTCTCCATTCCCACCATCCACCATCTCTCTGCGGCTGTCACCTTCCATCTTTCATCTTCCCTTCACATCTCCAAAATACTGCACCAAATAGAGGAAAAAGTTCAGGGGAGCATAGATGATGTGGTGTGAATGTGTGTGCAAAAGAATGAAAGAGTAAAATAGTCAGAGTGAGAGCGCCTGGGGCAGAAATGTTGGGATAATGGTTTCATTTGGAGAGATCGTGACGAAGCCCTTGAAGGGAAAATCCCCTCAGATGGGTGGAAGAGTTACCTCTATCTTTTCATCTCTCCACTGCCAGATCACACTGTCCTTAAAGCCACGGGAACATTGGACCCTCTGCCTTTAACTAACCCTGACAATCACAGCTACCGGGAGGGAAAAGCTGTCCTACACAGCCTCATGCCTGCAGGCTCCTTTAAAACATAAAAGACACTCACACAGATGCACAGTCAGGCTCACATGTAAAAGCACACAAAAGGCATGAAAGCACACAAAAAAGACCATGACGAATGAAACTCAATCAGCAGTCAAAGGTAAGATTTTTTATTTAAAGCCAAATCATTAAAGCCTTAATGTGCCAGTTGGCTTCATGTGGAAACAGTGAGAGGAAACACGGGCTTCTCTATTAGCTGCTCCTGACTCGATATCCAAAAAGGAAGGGAAATAAGCGGCGACAGAAACATTTTATAAATATTCATAAAGGCTTTTAAAAGCAGGTAATTATTTTCCCTTTTATGCATAATGTAGCTTATTTATTTCAAACATTACCATGCATTTGGAGGAAATTGTTCCCTGTTTAAGGGAACTTGTACCTCTGGCTGCAGTTAGCTGGGATACTGAGCCAGCTGCCACGCGACTGGGGAATATGTACAGTGTGTGTGTGTGTGTGTGTGTGTGTGTGTGTGTGTGTGTGTGTGTGTGAGCGTATGAGAGAGAGAGAGAGTGGCTTTATGGTGTGTGCCCATGTTTTGATTGCATTTGTGGGAGCTGATAATGATGGTGGTGGTGGTTTAGGGAGTATTTACTAGTGGTATTCATGCTAACTCACCAAGACAGACACCTAACTATCACAACAGCACTATGTGTGGAAATCTACTCAATGTTTATTTGATGTTTACCCTACAATCACACTCTGGGCGAAAAAGCCTCTGAAACAGCATTTAAACCATTAAGGACACCAACACTTTCTCTTGAAATTCACAATAATTAAATTTTTGTAGAGATTCTGATTTAGAGTTGCAGTGTGTAGCATTTTCACATGAATAAATAATTGCCACATTCATTTTGAATCATTAGGCCAGAACACAATCACTCACTTGGCAGTAACTGAACACACACATGCCACCAGGTCACAGAGGTCAGCAAGTTTGGTAACTTCTCCTTCACCCCGTTCACTCGCTCAGTGTCATTCGATGTCTCATACCGACCCATTCTTAGCGTCGGTATGAGACGCACCGGGCTTTCAACTAACTCCAATGTAAACCAATCACGTCATTATCAGATGCTCACAGCAACTGAGTAGAAAGAGCAATAAAGTCTACTTTGGTTGAGTGGGTGGGAGGGGTGGATGGGTCAGACAAACACAGGACTTTTAAACAGGGGACTGCTGTTCGTGTCAGCATTTACTTATTGTTAGGGCTGTCAAAGTTAATGCAATAATAACACATTAACACAAATTTGTTTAATCGGCACAAATTTTTAATGCAACTTGTGTGATTTTTAGGTTGTAGCGAGCTCATACTGGTATCATATGAAACTAGAAAACCTAAAGAATCCATCGGTACCAACAATGTCATACTAGTTTCTCGTGAAGGAGGTTAAATAACGCTCAAAATGAAGCTAAATTTTGGCGAGGAAAAACTGTCAGTGCCATTTTCAAAGGGGTCTCTTGACCTCTGACCTCCAGATCAGTGAATCAGAGGTTCTCTGGGTACCCACGAGTCTCCCCTTTACAGACATGCCCACTTTATGATCATCACATGCAGTTTGGGGCAAATCATAGTCAAGTCAGCACACTGACACACTGACAGCTGTTGTTGCCTGTTGGGCTGCAGTTTGCCATGTTATGATCTGAGGATATTGTTTTATGCTAAATGTAGTACCTGTGAGGGTTTCTGGACAATATCTGTCATTGTTTTGTGTTGTTCATTGATTTACAATAATAAATATATACATACATTTGCATAAAGCAGCATATTTGTCCACTCTTATGTTGTTAAAGTATAACATACTTGACAAACCCCCTCTTAAGGTACATTTAGAACAGATAAAAAAGTGCAATTAATTTGTGATTAATCGTGATTATAACTACTTTAATCGATTGACAGCCCTAATAAAGAGCAATGAAGTCTGCTTGGGATGGGTGGGAGAGGAGGTGGATGGGTCAACCAGGAGACCGCTCTTTGTGTCCCGTGTAAAACCAGGTTAACATTGACTTATTTTGTCAAGTCAGTCGTAAGTCACGTGACTCGTTAGTCATTCAAGTTAACATCAACCACAATCTTTTCCTAATCCTAACTAAGCACTTTTGTTGCCTAAACTTCCTGTGAAGTTTATTTTGAAAAGACACTATCATATATCGAGTGTATATTGACACGCTGTCCCTGACACGTCCAAACCTGACGCTATAGAAGGGTACCTATGTGTTACAGTTAGAAGTTTAGGGCCACTGACCAAGCCTCAGTATTTGATGAGTTGGGAGAGAGAATGTGTCGTCTCCCTCTGTGTTTCATACACAACAAGAGAGTCTCTGTGGTCACCATCTGTCTATTCATTCAGTTTCTTTGCCATGTCCAGTTAGCTTTCTAGATAAATCTATTTATCTACACCTGGCTAATGGGAGGTGAGCCCCTCAAAGAAGCCCCAGTGAAGCAGTCTGGATGACATGATGATACTCCCACACAGTGCGGTTCAGCAGTGAGCCTGAGTGTGGCACAGACCCAGGATCAGCTCTGCGTCTCACATGAGCCACCAACAACAACCCATAGAGTAGCATTCCCACGCACACTCCACACTAACACCACCACTGCTTTCCATTACACCTCCGCTTGGACCCGCCACACTACAACCATCTCGCTTACACTCTCTCACACACACACATACACACACACACACACACACACACACACACACACACACACACACACACGCAGCAGTGGCTTTTTCTCAAAAGCCAAATTAACACTTTCGTCGGACACACACACCCTTCCCAAAAAGAGCGTGTGCGAAGCTGTAAGAGGGGTGTAAACGTTATATTGCTAGAGGTGGGAATATTTCTCACTTTCTCTGTGAGATGTAGACGCCTCAAATGGCTGAGTGTGAGGAGAATGTGGCATGAATATCCACAGGTAGTGTAATCAGAGCCAGCCAAGCCTGCAGGCAGACGTGCAGGAGCTCCTTGTGGGAACTGGTACAGGCAGAGGGGATTACCAGGTGAGGGGGGGGTAGTTCAACAATGGAGCGATACGGAGCATAGGGACAGGGCCACCAGCTGAATGGAGGCCACACAAAGAAAGCAGCCAGCAGCCAGGCACCCCATCCACAATCCACTCACACTGCACGGCAGAGCTTCCAACACGTCTCAGTGGCTTTAACATCCAAAATCAAACACACACACATATCATGCTGTATGTGATCTAGTTAACCAGCTTCTAACTATGACTGAGGCTCTTTTGTGCAAATCTAAATGTTTGTTTTTCATGCCCCCCAAAACTTTGACCACATGGGGATGGACAAACTCAATCCTCAGTTCAATTAAGACTGAACTCTGACGTAAGACGACAGCAGCAGCTGCTGTTGAAATGCTTAAAAAGGCCATTGGGCCCTATCTCACACCTGGCGCAAAATGGTGCACAGCCCATGTTTCATTGCTAGTATCAGACCGAAGCAGTTGTCATTTTCACACCTAGCGCCCACATTGTGTAAACAGAACATGTCCTTGCGGCCATCTGTGTGCCCATGGGTGTGTTGGTTTTTAAAAATGAGGTGTGGTCAGGCGCATATTGGCCAGCAGCAGAAAGCGATTGCGCCATTGACCAACAACAACCTCGTCTAAAGTCAATGGTGCAGCGTTTTCTTGCTATTTATAGGGCACATTATTCAGGTGATGCACCTACTAGGGCTGCACAATTTCCGCCTTTCCTTGAGCTTTACAACACCCCTCGTCCGGACCTCTTTGCGTCCTGGGACCGTGGACTTAATGCCCGTTGTGCCTTCTTTCCCTGCGGGATGGACGGGGCTCCTCACTGTGCGTCAGGGGTCGGGGGTCAGGGGTAAGCAAGTGTTTTTGTTTGAATTCAGAACGTTAACCACGTGTTTACTGTGCCCATAATGGAACGTCATTGTTGGACGCTCTAAGCTGCCCAGCGCGTTAGAATGTGACACCAAGGGGTCCTGACCAAGCGCCAGTATGTGACAAGTTGGAGAGAATGTGTTGTTTCATCACATCCGTTTTGAAGCATTAGAACAATGACTGAAAACACAACATCTACCAGTAAAAAGGGTTTAAGGCCTTTGTTTTTAACAACAGCTTGAGCATTTCAGAGTTTACAAGGTATACCTGAATGCACCATGAAGTCCCTGTTGGCTTCCACATGCTTTGCTGTACAAAGTCAGCCCGTTCTCATACCACCGCACAAGGCACCTTTTAGCAGGGGTATAAGACGCTCCAGGCTCTCCATTAACTACAATGTAAACCAATCTGCGGCAACAGTATCCTCCTGGATACACGACCGCTGTTCGTGTCCCGTGTGTTAAGTTTCACTTTCATGTTACAATCAGCTGATCGTTCGTGTCCCGTGTTCACAACGTCCAGTCACATTTTCACTGAAAAACGGAATGATTTTAAGCCCAACCATGTTTTTTTTTTTCCTAAACCTAACTAAGTGGTTTTGTTGCCTAAACCTGAGCAAGTGTTTTTGTTTAATTCACGACATTAAGAACGTGTTTACTGAGACCTAAAAGTGACGCCGAGTGGTCTGAGGGGTCCAAAGTGTCAGTATGTGACGAGTTGGGATGAGAAGGTGTTGACAAAGTGGTGAAAGTGAAAATAGCGCGACCTCGTCAAAGAGTCCAATGAGCACCTACAGAGAGCCTACAACCTGTAATAGTAGTGTGTTTCGTCTGCGGCACTCCAGTAACGTGATTGGCCACCACTGCCGGTGATCCAGAGCTGCACAACCCAGCCATGAGGGAACAAGAGATGGTAATCAGTGCAGTTAATGGGCCATTTAAGTGACTCGCCCAGACCTCAGCACAACCCTGTGTTGGATCACCTGATCTGGTGTGAATGCAGCCTAGGATACACTGTGTTGTAATGTAGGCAGAGTAGAAAGAAAAAAAATACTGGGAGAATTACCAATCCTGTTTCTGACTTCGAAGATTGAAATCGAAACCTCAGTTCGATCGATTTCTGATTTAGAATCGAAATCCTGACACCTCTAGTCACTAATCAATTGGCGCACGAAACAAACTAATGAAACCATTTAATATGAAATAAGGAGAAGCATTGTGTTAGTCCTTTTGGTGCTGTGTTCTTTGACCTACTCACAAGGTGCAGACAGAAAGAGAGCAACAGGCTTTTTTTTCTCTCCCAGGAGAGTTGTCTAAGATGTAGGACAGAGGAAAGATTAAAAATAGAGGAGGTAAAAATAATCGACATAAGAGTTGTGTGACAGAATGCAGACGAGACTGCTGCTCTTTGTTCTTGTTGAGTTAAACAGTCCCTTCAGCAGAGGAACAGGCATGTGCTTTTCCTTTTTGACAGAATACAAGAGAGCAAGGGGAAGAAAACAAAGAGCATGTGGTGACAAGGGAGGGAGGGAGGAGGAGGGGAGTGATGAAGCTTGAGTGAAGAATGTAATTGTCTTCAATACTTAATATCCAAGAAAACATGCTCGTCTAAGTGATTTTCACCAGCGGGGGTTTGTGGAACGCTGAGGTTTCATGCTTGTGCATGCTCGTCTCCTCTCTGCTCAGTAAATCAGATATGAGTTGCACACACACACAAACACACACGAACACAACAGAAGACAGTTGGACATGGTTTAGTTATGAAATGTGTAAAAAACAAAGCACTCTGGTGTCGTGGATGCACTTTCTAGAAATCTATTGTATCTTTGGCAGAAGAGAAACGATTACACAAATGCAGCAGCCCAGAGAGAACAAAGTCACTAAATATTTGTCCATTTTTCCAACATTTTTAGTCATTAAAGGAATCAATTCCTGTGTGGAGACAATTCCCTGTGAGTGACCAAACCAACAGCAGAAATATTGGAGGAATACAGTAAATCCTAGGCAACTATATTACAGTAGCTGGGGTGTTTTTTTCTATTGCACTCCTACATCCAGATTTCTACACACTGATTTTTTTAATTTTTTTTTTTTTTTACTATTCTTGCCTAGTGCAGCATAGAATATTAACTATCATCAGTTTAAACCAAGGGTAAAAATTATCTCTGTTTGCCCTCCTACACCCTCAGCTCACTATAATCAGTTTGACTTACTCACTAAAATCTTGTTGTTTTTTTTTAAATCAATCTTTTAATCCATATTTCGACTGACAGTTGACAATGTGTAATTATACTATTCTCTTACCAAAGAAATACCCTTTGATGCAAATATAATCTGATTTACATATCAGCTCTCTATTTACCCTCATCCTACCAACATATTTAACATGCAAGGACTACAATAATATACTGTAAGACAGTGATTCCCAAAGTGAGGTCCAGGGACCCCCAGGGGTTCGTGGCACTCTGCCAGGGAGTCTGTGAAAAGTTTTCAGATTCATTCATTTAAGAACATGTAATTACTTTTTTTTACAAAAGGCTTAATAGTTCAACGAATAATATTAAAATATTTAAATCTACACTTTCACCCAGGAGGCAGCTGATCGTGTCCCGTGTAAAACCAAAAGTAAACATTGACTTTACACTTGTTACGTAACATTTTGTGTAAGGTTTTTTTACATAAGGTTGTTTTACGTAACGTTGTTTTACGTAACGTTGTTTTACGTAATGGTGTTTTAAGTAACGTTGTTTTAAGTAACATTGTTTTAAGTATTTTATTATGTAAGGTTGTTTTACGTAACGTTGTTTTACGTAATGGTGTTTTAAGTAACGTTGTTTTAAGTAATGTTGTTTTAAGTAACGTTGTTTTAAGTAACATTGTTTTAAGTATTTTATTATGTAAGGTTGTTTTACGTAACGTTGTTTTACGTAACGTTGTTTTACATAAGGTTGTTTAACGTAAGGTTGTTTAACATAAGGTTGTTTAATGTAGCATTGTTTAACGTAACGTTGTTTAACGTAACGTTGTTTAACGTAACATTGTTTAACGTAACGTTGTTTTAGGTAATGTTTTTTTATGTAAGGTTGTTTTACGTAGGTTGTTTTACGTAACGTTGTTTTATGTAATGTTTTACATTCGGTTGTTTTGGGTAACGTTGTTCTAGGTAACGATGTTTTATGTAATGTTTTACGTAATGTTTTACGTAAAGTTGTTTTACGTAAGATTGTTTAACGTAACTTTGTTTAACGTAAGGCTGTTTTACGTAAGGTTGTTTAACGTAACTTTGTTTAACGTAAGGCTGTTTTACGTAAGGTTGTTTTACATAACGTTGTTTAACGTAACGTTGTTAACGTAACGTTGTCTAACGTAACGTTGTTTAACGTAACGTTGTTTTAGGTAAAGTTGTTTTAGTAAAGTTGTTTTAGGTAAAGTTGTTTTAAGTATTTTATTACGTAAGGTTGTTTAACGTAACTTTGTTTAACGTAAGGCTGTTTTACATAAGGTTGTTTAACGTAACTTTGTTTAACGTAAGGCTGTTTTACGTAAGGTTGTTTTACATAATGTTGTTTAACGTAACGTTGTTTAACGTAACGTTGTTTAACGTAACGTTGTCTAACGTAACGTTGTTTAACGTAACATTGTTTTAGGTGAAGTTGTTTTAGGTAAAGTTTTACGAAAGGTTGTTTTACGTGAGGTTGTTTAACATGAGGTTGTTTTACATAAGGTTGTTTTACGTAACGTTGTTTTACGTAACGTTGTTATACGTAATGCTGTTTTACGTAATGCTGTTTTACGTAACGCTGTTTTACGTAATGTTTTAGGTAAGGTTGTTTAACGTAACTTTGTTTTACGTAAGCCTGTTTTACGTAACGTTGTTTTACATAACGTTGTTTTACGTAACGTTGTTTTATGTAATGTTTTACGTAAGGTTGTTTTACATAACGTTGTTTTATGCAACATT
This sequence comes from Sebastiscus tertius, assembly GCA_916701665.1. Lineage (NCBI taxonomy): Eukaryota > Metazoa > Chordata > Actinopteri > Perciformes > Sebastidae > Sebastiscus > Sebastiscus tertius. The sequence continues at coordinate 20,124 of CAKAOH010003294.1, forward strand.
GTTTAATGTAGAGTTTTACGTGACGTTGTTTTACGTGACGTTGATTTACGTGACGTTGATTTACGTAATGTTTTACGTAAGGTTGTTTTACGTAATGTTGTTTTATGCAATGTTGTTTAATGTAGAGTTTTACGTGACGTTGTTTTACGTAACGTTGTTTTACGTAACGTTGTTTTACGTAACGTTGTTTTACGTAACATTGTTTAATGTAACGTTTGTTGTTACATTATTTTAACACAAACCATGATATTTTTTCTAACCATAACCAAGTAGTTTTGTCGCTTAAACCAAACCAACCAATCATTTTACAATATTAACGACCTATCATTGTCTGTTTCTGCCAGCGTGATACGAGGCTGATATGAAATGTATTCATGAAACTTTTTTTTGGTTCAGAAATGTCGACATTCAACATATCCTGTAGTTTGCAGAAACGTACAATAACAAAATAATTTCTGACAACTGGGTTGGGATAGTGGTTCTTATATACTGTATATAAATATATTGCCAGACCTAAAGACCCAAAATAACAAAGTACTCCTCCTGTAAAGGTTTCATGTACTCTGAACACAGCAGGTGGTGGAGCAGTGCACAAATCAGAAGGGATCCATGTTACGCTTCCAGAGAACATCAATCAGCAAAATTAATTATTTAGTAAATTGTCCAATGCTTGTGTTTACGGAACAGATTTTCATCTGATCAATACTTTAAACAGTTATCCATTGTCTGTATTTAACATGAGGGGAAAACATGCATGTGACTTCTATGCTTTGGTGGTTTCAGCTCTAAGCCTGAGGGTGCTTAGGGAGGCAGCACCATCAACAACATTAGGCACGTATAATAATTCAGGAAGTAATTACAGGCTCAACCATTTTATTACCAATTCCACTTTCTACCCTGTTCACCAGCCGGAGGAACTGCATACGTGGAAACAAAACATTAACAAGGCAAGCATGCAAATAAAGGCTGCACTCTTGGGTGATGGACAAATATGTGTGTGTGTGCGTGTGTGTGTGGGTGTGTGTGTGTTTGTGCGTGTGTTTGTGCGTGTATCGCCATCATCAATTGTCCTTGAAGGACACATTGCTGCTGCGTTCATGCAATTGCACAATGCTTAGAGCACTACTGACACATATCCATTCACCTCCATTGACTAAATAATACATTTCTATACACAATAACAATCATGTGTTTGGTGTGCACGTTACTGGCTCCTTACAGCTGATCATCAAGTCTATTCAGTTTGTACATTGGCTGTTTGAAGTGAAGAAAAACGGACTACACCAACAGTCCAGCAGTAAAATTGAGGCAATGCTTTACCTTATTTCTGAAGGAGGAGTTTTGGATGGATACATTCATCATAGACATCTTGTCATCATGCTGATAAAACATGAAATCTGAATTATGTTGCCTCCAAAACATCATTATTATCATCATGTACATCATCAATGTATGAATTCAATGGAAGCTGGTAATGTTTCCAGAACGAGCAACACCAAGCAGGAAATGTCGGAGCAAACAATACCACATGGCCTACAAGGTTGTAATGAATGGTATGTACGGTAATTCTGAGAGCAGAAGAATGTGGCAGTAGTGTCTGTTACATCTTGCACTGACAGTCAGTGCCTGTCCTTTCACCACTCACCCATCCCTCCTGTCCACCTACCGCATTGCACAGGCTGCAGGTTAATGAGGTCCGAGGTCTAAATGAGGGTCTGAACATGCTCTCCAATTAACTCCTTACTCTAAACCTTGTCTCCATTCAATGGGCTGGGATCACTGAGAGATCTGTAACCCTAATAACTACTCATCATCCTAATGATATTCCTCTGACACATTAACACCTTCTCACTCCCAACTTGTCCAATACGGCAGCTTGGTCAGTGGCCCTGGCTTCAACCTATGACGCTCTACGTACCCCTCGCGTCAGTTTGGAATGTGTCACTTTCCACTGTGTGCATGCATACGCTGTCTTTTCAAAATAAACTTATATTTTCACAGGAAACTACTTGGTCAAGTTTAGCCTGTTGAGCCCTATCCCTCGGAAACGCCTCAAACAGAGGGCTTATATGCATATAACTGGTCTCTTTTGAATGGTAAGAAGCTGAGGGATATGAATCCATTTTAAGTAAACTAAACTATGTTACCATGGAGATTACAGTGGAGAAGCAATAAAAATAAGAAAAAATAAGATTTTCATCCTCGCCTGGTATAAAATCTTAATTTCAAAGGCAATATCACCATTATAACAAAGATCCCATAGATAATGATGCAACTGAAAGTATTCTACTACACTTTGACTACAACTGTAACTATAAATTTGATGTAAATACACAAACATACAACATTCATTTTTATTGTTTACATTGACTGTTTATTTATTTCCATTCAACCATATGCAACTACTTGGTTAGGTTTCCTAACTTCTTGTTACAGAATTTGTATTTTGAGAGAGTTGACGGTGCTTTTTGAATGGATTAAATGCAGTCTGGAATATTTTATTAAAGCCAACATTTAGTGTGGTACTGTATCTGAAGTGTGGTTGCCACTCAAGGGGGCATCACCACATAACCACAAAACATGGAGGAGCTATGCTGGTGTAGGCATGTTGCTACAGGTACTGGGCAGACGATGAAATACAAACCAGGAAGTCCAGTTTAATGGCTCATCAGAGGTTAAGACACAACAGTTTAGAATCTGTTCAGACAGGATTTTATACTGAATCTGGTTTCATTTCAATGATTAAAAGAGTGAAATTAGGGCAATGCTACACGCTGCTCGATAACTACAAAGCACTCCACCTGGTTTGCACATTTGCATGATTTTATTGGCATTTTTGATTGGTTCCCAGATGACAGAGCTTTGCTTGTTGGGCCACAGCAACCATATTAAAATGGGTATATGACTCGATAACCACAAACCTCAAAGGCGACTGTACAGATAACAACTAAAACAAGAAATGCATTAAGTTTGCATTATGTTTAAAATGTTACATTATAGAGGTGAAAATATTGAAATGTTTCTCTCATGGACTTGAGTTGCTAGTAGCGTTTTTCAAGTGAATACTTTGATGAATGTACATTATCTTTACATCCTTAATTGGCCCACACAAACACTTCATTCCTATCACACACATAAACACAAATGCTAAAAAGGTGGTTCGTGGCCATTAAGATCACAGATAATCTACATCGCAAATCAGTAGATAATGCAAAGGCTGTTTGGCAGAGCCCAGGTGCTCTCCACTCAGTGGGTATTGGTGTTGTGAAAACAGGTGATTCAGCTGAGCGCTGCACTAATCTGAATAAGTACCACTCAATGCTGAATGGCGGTGTTATATAAGGCTTCAAACATCCAGAGGCTTCCAACCCACAGGGCCACAAAGAGCACTTCACAATGGAGCAGTTCTAAAAGCCTGAAAACTACAGTAGCATGGCCAGAAACTACTGTGGCGTGTCCAACATTTAGCAGGAACACTATCTTTTGTGTCTCTAAATCTAAATGATTCCCATCTCAATACTCCACTGACAGGATCAAAGCCCATGTTGAAATTGAAAATGTAATGGGAAATGCATGATATAGGTTACAGCAACTAAGGGTGGAGTTGCAGTGCATAATATGACCCTCCAAATCCCCACAGTCAACACAGTTCACAGTTGAGTTTAAAACATCAAGAGATGGGAGGAAATTTGGGGTATGGAGGAACTATTGGACACTATAATACAATCAGTGTAAACTGTATCTTTAGGCAGCACGAAGCACTCAGTGTAGCGTTGACCTCCCTCCAGGGTCTAATAATCTCCTGTTAGTTGTTAGTAAGTTGTACCAGTTTTTAAATCAGTACTGGCCTGATGGTGATGTTAGAGGTAAGATCAGGATGTGTCCTCCTGTTGGCAGCATTGATGTGTTCAGCACATTTAATGCTAATTCAGCCATTAGCTTTTGAGATATGTTGGCTACAGACATGTATATTTTCAGTGGATGAAGGGAATCACATTAGGTCTTGGGTGGAGGATTCACTGAATTATCAAACCTATCACCAGACAAGAACAGTGACATTGGACATGAATTACTGTCTGTGCATCAGTTTCTTCAAATCCATTCACATCATTGTGGCCAAAAGATAAAAATGCTCATTCTGCTTGATTTCACTCACTAGTCATTTCATTAACTAAACATTATTGAAAAGCGGTCACTATATTATGACCCCCGACCCCCACTGAGTGACAGCTGACCATTCCCAGCTGGATTTCGTTCAAACCACCGCAACAAAGGGAAGCTTAGATCCTTAAAAAAAGAGAGAAAGAGATGAAAAGTACAGTATGAGGATGTAGAAATATATTTCATAAATATTTACATGCCAATATTAAATCAATTTGATGCTTTGTCAATACATTCTCACTCCAAACTCGTCAAATGCCGCCGCTTGGTCAGCGCTCTCGTCATCGGAGACCGATACACGGGGTACCCTCTTGCGTTACTTTTGGACGAACCAGGGACGGCGTGTCAATATATGCTCGTTACATGCATAGTGTCCTTTCAAAATAAACTTCTTTAGGCAACACAACCACTTAGGTAGGGTTAGGAAACGGTCGTGGTTGATGATAACTTCACTGACTAGTGATTCACGTGACTCACATCACTCACGTGACTCACGTGACTAAAGACTAACGTGACAAAATAAGTCAACGTTACAGCGGTCTCCTGGTTGAAAGTCTTGTGTTTGTTTGACCCATCCAACCGAGGGGGTTATTTTGTTGGTTGATACAGAGAGAGATAATGATGTCTCTAGTAGTAACTGAGTCGCTGGGTAGGTACAAGCAATGTTTGCATGGCAGATATTAACTGTTTCTGGGTGATTGCTCTGTCACTGTGTGGTTGTATAGTGGTTACAAAGAGTTTGATATAGTATCTGGCTCAGCTAGAGTCTATATGATGACGAGTGAGCCAGTTGTGGCTCATTATATGCTGTTACGCAGTGTCTTGCTATGATTGAACTGTGCTGTGTGTATAAGTGTGTTTCTTCAGCTCTTTTAATGGGCCTCCTCCACACCTCTCATAATGTGCAGCCAGGCATAGACATGATGCTCCATAAAGTCTGCTGGACAGGCAGACGGCTCGCTGGATAAAAGAAGACAAACCCTACAGGTCCTCAATCAATACTGCTGGCATCAATATTCACCACCCCACTGCCCCGATACCAGCCTCCTGTTAACTAACAGTCTCACTGCTCCGTGGCTGTGTGTGTGTGTGTGTGTGTGTGTGTGTGTGTGTGTGTGTGTGTGTGTGTGTGTGTGTGTGTGTGTGTGTGTGTGAGAAAGCAGCAGACATTAGAGCAGAGTGATAAGGTGTTTGGTTTTTACTGCGGCTAAGTGCTTTTTGTGGCTGTAAGGGAGAGAAAAGTGACAGAAAATAGGATTGCGGAGAATAGAAAGACACTTGACCAGAAAGAATCAGGCCATTTGTGAACGCAAACACACACACACACACACTCATAGACACACACGCCGACAATCACTAACTGGCAGTTGGGATAGGATGCAATAAACTCTCCAGCTCACTTTATCACCGCAGAGTTTCACTGTTATACATTTAGCCCTCTCTTTCTCTTCCACACAATCACACACACACACACACACACACTCACACACAGGGTGACAGCTTCAGTGGGTGCCCATGTGCCTCAGCAGTACCTCTGTATTCCATCTATTTTCTCAGAGGGGAGCGGACAAAACACATGCCTGGCTGAGTGAGGAAATTGCCCGTGATGCCACTCTACTGTACATTCCACTGTATCTTAACGGAGTCCCAGCCACATGTACAAGTTCACACAAAACAAAAGTTTCCGCTGCATCTCCCATTTCACACACTTTTGAGCCCCACACAGAACACTGAAGCAGAAATATGACTTTTTAAGGATGATTTCTTTAGTTTTGCTACTGAAACAGTAAGCAAGGAGCCCCTTCGTCCCATTGGTCCTCATGTTGAGAGGGTGACGTAATAGAATAGTGTAGAAAAAAACAGAGTAAGAGAAAAGATAGACACCGCTATCTAACATCACAAGCAACGGTTGTGTGGAGATTGTCAAGGCCTTCGCATTATATTCGGTGAATGAGGTCACATTGTAAATCAAGTGTCTCTGTAAACCCTTTCGCCTCCTGTGCAGTTCATCCAAGTGCAGCCGCTGTGGCGTGCATGCATCACAGTAACTGTTACGAGTCAGTTTATTGTATTTCAACGAAGGGAGAAGAAGTCAATGAGGAAGGGGGGAAATGAGCCGAAGCCCACATCGGAGTCCAAAAGCAGCCTGGATGGCGTTGGATGAAAGCCTCCGCTGTGAATAAGACCTTGCATTTTAAACCCCTTTTCTGCTCCTTAGTTCAATCGTTCCTTCGTTTCTAGCGCAATCCCTGAAATTAAAGGTGTGAAAGCCCCCTCGCCCCCCCGCCCCCACCAGGCCAGTACTTCATCCTACAGCTGTTTAAAATTGTCTCTAGGGCAAAAAATGTCTAATACAACCCCATCCATGCAGATCAGAAAGAGCGTTTCCATGACTTACAGAGGATCTTCTGGAAGGCTCTGCGGAAGTCCTGGTTGAAGATGGTGTAGATGACCGGGTTTAGCGAGCTGTTACAGTAGCCAATCCAGAAAAAGAACTTGAACAGCGTCTCGGGGATCTGGCACGGGTCCCGGCAGATCCCATACAGGCTGTAGGAGAAGAAGAACGGGAACCAGCACACGACGAAAACACCCATGACGACGGCGAGGACGAAGGTGAATCGCTTCTCCCGAGCGGCTGAGACTTTCTTCCGGTTGACGGTGCTCCGGCGTTTGCGGCGCGACGAGAACAGCTCCATGGACTTGGAACTGGCGCGCGACTTCCTGCTGGAGTATTTAGAGGCGCTGCTGCTTTTCCGGCTGGACTTCCTGTCCTTTCTATCGTCACGGTGGTGTTTCGAGCAAATGGAACCTTTCTTTGGTTTCTCGTCGGACGAGCTGCTGTCATCGTAGTCGTCTTCGTGGTCCGTCGGCAGATGCTTGGGCTCGTTCGGCAGAGGGGATCGAGTCGCCTGCTCTTGGCAGTGTCCGTTCCCACGTTCCTGGTCTTTCATGCTTCCGTCCCTGTTGGACTTCTGTGACCCGCCTCTGCCTGGTTCGGCTTGGTCCATCCCATTCTCCATCGGCGAGTCCACGTCCCTCTTCTTCTCCGACATCGTTCTGGTCCTGGTCTTTGCCACTTGGTAGATGCGAATATAGACCAGGATCATGATGACACAGGGGGCAAAGAAGGAGCCAATACTGGAGTAGAGGATGTACCAGGTCTCGTCATTCAGGATACACTGGGGACTGGCCTCATTGTTGCTCCTGTCCATCGATATCAGCGGCGGGAAGGAGATGACGGCCGAGATCAACCACACCACCACGATCATCCCTTTAACTCTTTTTGGCGTTCTCTTTAAGTTATACTCTACCGCTTGTGTCACCGACCAGTACCGGTCCAAACTAATAGCGCACAGGTGAACAATAGAGGAGGTGCAGAACAAAACGTCCAGAGCCAGGTAGATGTCACACCAGATTTTGCCAAAAAACCAGTAGCCCATGAGTTCATTTGCCAGAGAAAAGGGCATGACCAGGGTGGCCACCAGTATGTCCGCACTGGCCAGGGAGACGAGGAAAAGGTTCTGGGGTGGTTTCAGAGCTCTGCTCGTTAAAACAGCGATAACAACCAAGACGTTCCCGACTATTGTAAACAAGATGAGAAAGCTGACAAGTCCGGCCAGACCCCAGATAGCAAGCTGGCTGTACTGGCTCTGGGAGGTAGAATTAGAGGAGATATTTTCTGCCTCTACACCATCCTCCAGGCTGGAGATATTCAAGAAATCCATTTTGAGTCTTCTTTTTTTTTTGTCAATATGTGACTTTTAAACAATTAAAATGTGCGGAAAATAATCTGCGTAAATCTCCCATTAGGACCTCAGCGCGTATTTCACTACGGAAATCTACTGCAAATGGCATTTTTTCTCCTCTTTCCTCACCTGCGATCTTCCACCTCCTGCATGCCTCCTTTTGGACCGAAAAAAAGAGAGAGAGGAATAAAAAAATGAGAGATAGAGTACTCAATGTGCAAAGTCTTTTAAGTCCTTATTCCAAATAGGCGCAGCAGAATGTCCATAGTTAGAGAGTCTACGGGCTCTCTCCTCAACGCGTCCTCTCCCATCCCGACTGCGCCGCATCTCTCCACCTCCGCGTCCCCGCTGGGTCCTCAGAGAGGGTTGTAACAACCACGTGTCTTTTTTTTTTTTTTTTTCTTTTTTTTTTACATTGGAAAAAACTAGCAGGGACCCGCTCCGACGCGGAGAGGAGAGGAGAGAAGATGGAAACAGTGAAATAAGCAAGCAAAATCTACTGTTTTTATAGTTGGTAATTATTTGGGAATATTTAATAAGATCAGTGCTGCCGGAGGAGCGCTTCTATCTGCGTTGTCAGATTTGTGGCTGACAAGTCACACATCGGACAGCTGATCAGTCTCTCTCTCTCTCTCTCTCTCTCTCTCTCTCTCTTTATCTCTCTCTCCTCTGATATGACTTTTGAAGGTCTGTTCTGAAGAGCGCGCTCACGTCCATGTTAATGGATAAAGTGAGCAGGAGGAGCTCCTATAGGGAGGTCACCTACTGACAGACTGAATGACAGCTGCGGAGTCCCGCAACGAGGAGAGCGCGCTCCGCTCTGCTCCGTCCTTCAGTGCGCAACACTGGAGGTCAGTATTGTAACAGCCAGCCCTGGAGGGACAACACACACACACACACACACACACACACACACACACACACACACACACACACATCGTAAATATGAACACCATTGGACATGCAATACTGTAGGCCTGTCTACACAGCCATCATCAGGTGAATAGCCTATTGATTAACAGGCGCCCTGTATAGGGTGAGCATAGAAAGAGTCCATGTGACCTTGCAGTGGAGCCGTGTGTCTTTTCCCTGTCCTCTCTTTCTCTCCTCCATCCTGCCATTATCAGACTGGGTGTTTGTGTTTTGCTAATTGTGCTGATAAGGAGATTACAGGATTACATGGTACAGTTGTCATGTTCTGTTTGGAGCTGGGAAGCATTCAGCTTTTGGGGCGCTGAATCATCTGTATGGAAAGCAGTGTGAATGCATGCAGCATAGAGTGGAGGGGGCATGACATATCAGGGGCTCTCAAACTTTTTGGGGCCAGGAACCCCTACTAATATATATATTATAAAATCGGAACACCAATTAAGCATATGCTTACTACCATTTGTAGCCTACTCTTAGATGCCATTGGGACTATTGGTAATTTATACCTGATTTTTAAGGTCCCATATTGTAAAAAGTGAGATTTTCATGTCTTTTATATTATAAAGCAGGTTTAAGGGCTGTTTGAATTCTGTTAAACTATCAAAATGCTCAATATACAGAGAAATACATACAGCCCGTCAGAAATTGTGCGTTTGAAACAAGCTGTCAGGATTTCTGTCCATTTGTGATGTCACAAATATACAATATGTAGATCATCACACGGTTCTAAACGTAAACACTCTAAATGTGTCCCAGTTTATTTCCTCTTGCAGTGTATGTGAATGACATCAGCTGACAGGAAGTAAACATGGACCCAAACTGTTGTCTAGCAAAGCAATTCCATTGCAATTCCGTTGAAAAGCGCTAAAACGGAGCATTTCAGACAGAGGGTGAATACAGGCTTATTAGGGCAGACAGTATGAGGAAAATAAAGTATTTTTTTAATATTACAGCATGTGAACATGTGCTAGTAGAAACACAAAAAACAAGTATGAACCTGAAAATGAGCATAACATGGGACCTTTAATAGCTGTCATAACATGAACAGTAGCAAGACTGGCATAGTCCTAATGAATCCAGATATTTATATTTACCAGTCTAAAGCAGATTTTCAGTAAGTGCTTCAACTTCAAAATAATGAACTTATTACTGTGTGTCACAATCATATCAGAGTTTCTATTGGCACAAAGCTAAGGTGGATGGGAGCAAGGAACACAATATACTGGTTTTATTGGCGCAAATGGTTCCCATCTGTAGATATGCACTTTTTATTATTTCACAGACCCCCCTGAGAGAGTGCCACAGACCCCACTTTGAAAATCACTGTGATATATAATTATTGAGTTCATCCCTTGGGTGGGCTTTATCAGGCCATAAAGGGCTGAATCATCCGTGACTGTGACTTCCAGGTTACCACATGGATGTGTAAAGAGAACTGAATAAAGAGTCGGAGGAGGGCTCCCGTTCATTCCTATATGAGAGTTGCTCAGTGGCGCATGATGTGAAAATGGATCGACTGCCAAGTGATAAAGTACCCGGATCTTCCAGCGATCTTCAGCATCCATTGGGCCCATAGAGCAGGCGCAGTAGCCTTTCCTTTAACCCCGCCTCCCAGACCATGGTCCAGCCTCGGTCTGGGTCTCATTCACATAAATGGAGGATCGGAAATAACTTTGGATTCTGCTATTAGTATATTTTACAACTTTTAGGAGCTAATGATTTAAATAAGGGCTATTCAAGTGTTCGTACTAGGAAGTTGTTTTTCCTCAAAAAAATGTCCGCTGATTTACAGACCTTTCTTTCCCAATATAAGTCTATGGGAAAAAGTCTTTTATCACGTGACGGCCACAGAACTTGTAATTCCACCGGTTGGCCTCTAGGAAAATTTGCTTCAAAGCCCAGTGCTCTTCCTGGGGTCTTGGGTCATCTTGTCTGGATCATAGACTCTATGAAGCCAAAACATCTTGATCGCCCCCTGGTGGCTGGCTGCAGCATAGGTCATAACCCCCCCCCCCCCTCCCATGTTAGCGGATGGGACATCGGCAAAACTAAAAAGAAAAAGAACACATCAAAGTTTTCCCAAAGACAGTTTCTGTCATCTTAGGTAGTTCTTATCATGCTAATGTGTTCATTCTTTCTGATAAGTTTGGTTTTAATTAGTTATTTGATGCTCTAAAAAGGGGTGAGACGTCATGATTGACAGCCATGATTAACAGCTGCTCTGAGTGAAGTAGTCACGGAGATTGACAGCTGTGAGTCTCTCTCACTAACAAGCTGCGGCCGTGCTCGGTTCGTGTTTGGTTTGGGCGGATGACATCGATACCAGATACCAGATACCAGATACCAGACTCTGGCTCCAAATGACGCCAAAACCATAAGATGGCAGCTCCTGTATCTGGTATATTATGGCTTCACTTCTGTACAGTGGGAGGAAGAGGAAACGCGTCATCCATCTTTATATACAGTCTGTGGTCTGGATTCATGTGTTTTCATTTCCCATGAGGACAAATAAGTGTATGCACACTTGCCACACAACGTTTGTGGTCTCACTTTTCTTTTCTCCCATCAACCCCCTCTGATCTGGGTGGTGGTGGTGATGGTGGTGCTGCCTGGAGAAAGCAGCCTGTCTCCCCTTTGGCATACAGCCTGGTATTAAGTTCCCGGACCGGTGCGTTTATTGACCAGTCTCCCAGCTAAGTACCTGTCATTAATCACAGAGTGGCTCAGCCATACTGAATTAAAGAGCAGCCGCAAGAAATGCTCTAGTCCAAATTGATCCTCATCAAGGCTTTGAGGTGGAATGAGGAGGGCTCAGGGGGTCGTGGTCCATGGGAGACTCAGTCAGGGCGGCGGACAGTCTCTAACTTGTCCCCCCACCGGTCCCCAAAACACCCTGCTCCTCCTCATGCTGCCTGTTTAAATTGGACTAAGGCTAGAGTGATGCTGTAGGTCAGCGTGGATGCACTCTAAGCTGATTTTGAGCAGACAGACAAGCCTTATTATGGTCATTAAGTCATGTCCCGGGGCAACAGCTCTGTCCATATAATTGGGGCACCAGTGAGCGATCTCAGCTATTACCGAGCCCTTTTCTTGTTCCCAACATTGTGCTCTGCACGGAGGCAATAAGTTCTTGCTACAGAGCTAGCCAGAAACCAGCTTTCGGGTGGCAAGAGCATCGTTTTGATTACTCTTTAAATCAAGGCTTTGTACTTTGTACTTTGTACTTTTTTTTTTTTTTTTTTGGTCTTTTAAAACTAGTGACATACTTAATCATTCTCCTTTTTGTGCTGTTTCATTCTTTGTTCTTCTGGCTCAGTTACTGCAGTTAAAGTGTGGCCGTTGTTTTCTCCTTGTATCAGAACGGTTGTTGGGTTGCAGTCATCTGCACTTTTATTTAAGCGCTACACTGCAGAATTTGTTGGAACTGAAAATGGAGTCCCAGAGCTTTCTATTAAAGGGGAAGTACGCCCATTTTTTAAAATTCAAATGTTATTCCTATGGTCTAAGACAGTCCAAAAAATATTAATAAACATGAACAACTCTCTCCCAAATCCACAAACCGGAGTGCTAAAACTCAAATTTGTGATGTCATAGGGTATAAAGTGTTGAACTGCTCCATAGACAATACATTGGGAAAGATGTTATAGATGACACTGAGAGCACCCATAGGGGTATGTTTTGAGTATATGAGAACATTTTCTGTTTCACAACTGACAACACTACAATAGAATAAAGTTAATTTGGTATAAAAAAGAAAACAAACAGTCTGTGTGTCCACAATATCAGTCTCCCATTCATTATCTATGAAGCAGCTCCAGACTTAAAGCCTCAGTAGTCAGAATATTTTTGGCATCATTGGACAAAAATTCCATAATAACCTTTCAGCATATTGTAATTCAATTGTTCTGAGAGAAAAATAGACTTCTGCACCTCCTCTTGGCTCTGTTTTCAGGCTTTACAAAATCTAGCCAGTGACCGGAGACTTTGGCCAATCACAGGTCATTTCGTGTTTGCTCCAATCTGCGTACTACAGCTTTAACACCATATGACATCACCAGTTTGAGACTTACTTCTGTGGTTTCTGGCTTTGAGAGAGAGTCGCTCATGTAAACAAATATTGATTGATTTTTCCTAGGCCATGGAAACAACATATTGGAATTCTTAATTTGGGTGGTGTTCCCTTTTAAATGGGGGGAAGAGAGAAGCAATCTGAGCCTAATGAGATTAACCTAATAGAGATTGCAAAATGTAATAACGCCTGATGTGTTCTCACAACATCACCGGCCTTTTGTGACCCTTTGAAATCCAATACAGTGACCACTCTGGTTATTACGCTTCATCATGCAATCAGCTCCTCACAATAGCTAGATGACATAATGCCACAGGCATCTACCTCCTGCTTATGTACTCACATCATATACATAGTGTGCATGAATGAGCACAGAACACTAAATTAGCCACATGCTAACAAAGCCTATTCCCCAAAGAAATTACCAGTAACGACAGCATAAGGAGGTATGGTACCTGCTGTTGACAGTGACAAATGGCATTGTTACCTGGGCAGATAACTATAGAGCCAGGAACAAATAGTTCAGGGGAGCAACATCGAGCTCAGGGGAGTTTCTCTCTGCTAGCATCACCAGAACAGGACCTTCTTATCTAGTGCCTTTCTGTAACAAATTACCTTGTAGGGAAAACAGTAAAATAAGACGGAGGATTCTTTTTTTTTTTTTTTTGAGACTCCTTTAAAAAGCAGGAGATTTTCCGTTTTGTTGTAATCTTAATCATAAATCTGTCACAATGAAAAATAAAATTGGTGCCGTCTATTTCTTAGCTCACCGTATCTCTTTTTCTAAAATAATCCCATATCTCCCCAACTGATCCAAACCATTCTATCATGTGTGTGTGTGGGATTGTCACAATTTCCAGAGGCCAGAGTGATTAACAAAGCCAGAAGGAGCTATATCTTAAGTAAGAGCTATATCTTTCAGTGTTGTCTTTCTCAATCGTGTGCTGCCTCCAGAGACTTGCCAGCACTTCCGCAGAGAGTGACCTTGCCATAGTTGTCCCTGTGAAGATGTCAAGCGGGATGCATTTTAAACAAAAGAGATAAGAGATTTCTTGGCTTTTCAGGTTTAACTTTGGAAAGAAAGAAATGCAGTTTGCATTTTAATTGCACCAACTGCCCTCTATGTGAACTTACAAATTATCCTTAATGGATCTGCACAGACTGGGATGACGGCTTAATTGTTTAGGGTACCAACCATGTGAATGTTGAAAGTTTCTCGATGATTTATTATCTTCTGGTCGTGAAAATCTGCTTTTGAGAATACAGTTTTGAACGCTTTTAACTTTTAATCCCCTAAAACGCGCAATCTTGACTGACTTTACTGTCTTTCAGAGGCTGTAGCAGGTTCAGTTTTAGAGCTAGAGTGGTACATATAGGGTACATATATCATATGGAACTAGGAAACCTAAAAAATACATTGGTGACAACCATGTCATGCTAGCTTGTCGGAAAGGAGGCTAAATCACGCAAGGCAACGCGTGGAAAAACTGGGGTCACTTGACCTATTAATTAATTAATTAATTGTTTAATTAATTAATTCATGTTTATTTCTGATATATAAAAAAAGACAAAAACAGATGATGTATTGTGGGTCTCAGAGGGTTAATGGAGAAAAAACAATCGATAGACCAATAATAATTTGATCTTTTACTGAGATTATTCTGTTATACAATAACCAAAAACCAAAATAGTTATTTTCTTTACCCAAGATATTTGTTTATTTCTATCTTTTTTTTCACATTTGATCCACATGTTTTGTTGTTGCTCTATAAATAGTAAATATAGAACTCATTTTGCACCCTCGAATTCCAAATGAATCTGCACAAGGCTGCTGAAAGTGAAAAGACATTCCAAGAATCTCTTTATTGATAGTCTGGTATGCAATTTTGAAAAATACGACTGCTATTCAGCACAAAAATAATCACACGGTTCATGGAGAATAAAAGACAAGTGAAGCAGTTGTAGACCCGAGGCTGTATTAAGTATAAAGGATCTATTCCTTTTGGCATTTCGTTGCTCTAATCACTTCAGATGAATACAACAAATAAGTATCAGTGACTCCATCATCTATTCAGGGTTGCGGGGGTGGGGGGGCGGAGGTGATCCTAGCAGACATTGGGCGAAGGCGTGGTACACCCTGGACAGATCGAATCCATCATTAATTAACAAATGATTAATTAACAAACGTGCTTGTAAACACAAATCAGTTTTTCGAAAAATGATGCCCCAGAATAGCCAGTATGAAGCCTTTTCAGCCTCGTTTCTATATCTGCCGTAGCACAACACACTGTTACAGTGCAGAGACACAAGTCTTAAGATTATGCAACTGTCCCAAGAATGGTTGACTGTCCAATTACAAGTGGCGCCTTGCTTGAGATGAGTGGCTGTGCACTGTCTGATCTGGCAAAGTCATTACTGTCCATCTGAGTGACAGTTGGGCCAAACTGGCAGATCTACAGGCAACTCGGGCGTTAGGCGCAGCGGGAATGTGTCACAAACGTGACACCCCCGGACAAAGATCGACGCCAATCGACTAGGTGTTGCATCATGATCTGCACACCAGATTGACTTGCGGTTGGTGAAAAATGACCATCTGTGAAGTGTCACTCGGAGAGGTCACAGATTGCCCGAGAGAGGACGGACAAATTGATATAGGACTCAAATGACAGGAGAGGCGATGGATTGGCTATGAGAAGTCATCATTAGTTCTGGTTTGCCAATGAAATCAACACCTAAAAAGAGTTAAGTGCATCGCCTAATACTATACTGAAATAAATCTGGAGATGTTAGACTCATAGTACATTATCCTATGAGTCAATGCCTCTCAACTTCAGGCTACCTAGAAGAAAAACAGCGTAATGTGAACATAAATATGAATCCAAGTCAAGACATTCAGCTGTAAATCACCTGCAGGCGCCTGCCCGCAACCCACACAGAGCTCGGCAGAGCCAAACTTGTCAGCTGGTAAAGTAAACCACCGTAATGGGAGTTCTATTAGATCCAATCTAACATGGAACCACACTGTAATGCACCATCTGCAGATAAACCCACCTAAGCCTTTAGCATTACAGCACCTCCTCCATCTACACCCTGGTCGATAGATAATTTCACAGCCTTCAGTAAACCACAAGGCGTTTTTTCGAGTGCTATGGGTTTCTCCAAGATGCCTGACACTCTAGCATAATCCCACTACTGATGCCTCTGCTGCCTGCATAGCTGAAACCTCTAACAGCCCGGTGAGGAAAGGGCAAAGTTTGGGAAACAGAGTTGTGAAGAGAGAGAGAGAGTAGAAAGGGAAAAGCAAACAGGGAGCAAGAGAGGGGAAAATAATGGAGAAAGAATGAAACCAGCTGAAGAGGAAGATGAGAAGCAGAGTAGTGAAGATAGGCTGTGTTGCCTAGATCCCACCGTCAGATGGTAGAGGGTGGTAGAAACCTTTCCTCGTTAGTTAATTAGCAGTAGGGTTGAAAAGTATTATTCACGCTTTGGGAATTGAGTGGCAAACGGTATTCCACTTCTCATCTTACCTCTGTTCATGTTCTCAAAGGACCTTTGCATCAGGGGGTTTCCTGTCTTTGTTCCATAGATTCGGTCAAATACACATGCCTGCGTGTGCACGTGTACTATAATAAGTGTGTTGCCAATTAACTGCTACATGAGGATCCCAGTTATTTCTCTGTGTTGAAGAGGCTTATAATGTGTGATAAGCTAGGACCAGATGGTCTAATGTTACCTAATGGGGTGATTGTGACAATGTTAACATAAAAGTGGATCTATATTGTAGGTGATTCAATTGGGCAGTCGTAAGGACGCTCATTAATCTGAAGTCCACTCAGTGGTTTTATTGAGTATTCCAGACTGTGCTCAACATCAGTCGGTCATCACAGTGTTGTTACATTTTTAGTATCGTAGTAGAGAATAGATTTTTGTGCTGACTGCATCGAACCACTCATTTAGCTTTTACTGGTCACTGAATCAATATACTGTTTCCTCCTGTTTTAACTATAATAGTATCCTCAATGTTACCTAACAAAAACACAGGACTCTCCCGGATGATTTGACAATAACTTTATGGGTAACACTTATCCACCATTTAAAAATGGTAAATTGATAGTTAATTAAACTTAATTAATAGTTATTTTACTGTTAACTGATACTGTTAATTGATAATGTTCACTAATTATTAGTAATGCTATAATTTATTATTTTAACAGTTTATTATAACATTTTATGCACGATATAAATTATAAGTATTTGTTTATGATTGAGATATTATTTGTAAACCTTAAAGAAATTGTTTGTAAAACATCTATAAACATTGCATGGATAAACATTTGTAACACTTTGTTAATGGTTAATAATTGGTTTGGAAACAGTCTATACACATTATTTAGATGTTTTTTATAAAGTTGCAACTCATGATTATAAAATCTTGTTAGATGGTTAATAAATACTTTGTTAAGCATCTATAAACATTATTTAAATATATAGTGAATACTTAAAGGTTTACAAATTATTTGGTTATCACTAACAAATACTTAATATAGTATATTAAATAAATAGTTTTGTAGGATGCCAGTATCTTCACTGTAGTTTTAAAAACTGAGACCGGTACAACCTCCGGAAGTTTGATTGCATTAATGTGTTAAAGAAATTAGTGGCGTTAAAACAATTTTGCGTTAACATGTTATAATTGCGTTAACGTTGACAACCTAAATTTATATACATAATAAATGGAAGCTAGGTACCCATAGGTTTTAACAGGCTGTAAGAAAAATGGAAGCCTATACAGAGAACAGAAAAAAATATATTAAAGGAGACATTTGAAGTCTATATATCCTCCTTGAGACCGGGATACTTTAACGCATCCAGTTGATGGATCCAAAAAGCTTCCCTCTGGTAAAGTTTGTGTATCCTCTTTCCCCCCTGATGAAAGGTTTAATGTGTTCAATGCCCTCTATGCGCAATAAGGAATCATTAGCATTGTGACACACTTAAGCGTCTAGCCATGGGGCAATCACGATTTAATTGTAATGGCATATTTATGCTCGGTGAGGCGACCCCTCAGGCGTCTTTTAGTATGGCCTATGTAGAAAAAGCCCTCCTCACATGGACAAGACAGGCGGTATGTGACAAAAGTAATTGTCTTTTGTCTTTGTTAACATCAGCAAATATTTAGTTTGCACATTATCTCAGTGAGGGCATTACATACATTTTTAAAGGTTTGGTCAGCCAAGAACCTTTTTTATCCGCTGGAAGATATGAATGCACGAACCTGTCTATAAGAATGGGACGCGTTTCAAAGAATCAATAGGGGATTCAGGGAAAACTTGACTCAACAAGGTGTTACTCTCAATAATGGCCCAGTTCATTTTAACAATTTGTTGGATTTGTTCAGCATGTATAGACTACTATATGTGGTGACAGAGATTGATTTGACTTAGGTCTGATGGATTTTTTTTTTTTTTTATGAAGAAGCAGAGTATCACGCTCAAGTGACTGCACTGTCAAAAGCCAGCTTAATCACCCTGGTTTTGAAAGCTTAGCAGCTCAAAACTGTATTAAACGAGTATAATATCAAGTACGTCTGGCTGCCGTCGGTTGCACTCAACAGAAACCGCTATTCTCAGAGTCTCAAATGACAATGAGTGTTCTGTTTTGGTACTGCTGGATCTAAGTGCAGCTTCTGACACTGTGGACCGCACTATCCTAGTCGACAGACTTAAGGCTGGCCGGCACTAAGAGATTTTTTAAAATCTTAACAGATTTTGAAAATGTGAGACCCCACACATAACGACATGTTATGTTGAATTTAACAGTTTTGTTCCTATTGTGAGTGGTGAGCAATGATTTGGCCAAAACAGCACATCACACACTAACAGATTCCATTCATGAACAAGAGTCCCGAAACTGTAAACCTCTCAAATTCCAAGCCCTCCAAAAAGTTGCATGTGACACTGATCTGAATTTCTCTTCCCATCAAATTTAAAATTCAATTCAAGGTTCTAGCTTGTCCCGAAACAGGAGAAGACATTATTGAATTCATCCATCACTCAGGCTTCAACTGAAGCAGAGAGTGATGGAGCATTAACAGAGATTGCTAATACGTCCTCTGGCAGACTTGGTCAACTTCAACGTGCAAAACAAATTATGAAGCATTATTATTCCAGTGATGTGGCCTCACCCTGTTTTTACACTATTAGACTACAAGCTGCATCATTGCTTTCATAGACTTACAATTCATTATCGCTCTGCTCATTAATTCTTCATTACTTACATCAGACACTATATATCACACCCTTTTTTTTTTTCAAGTGCAGAGCCAATGTGACTGAAGTTTTGTCTTACAGCCTCTTCCTCCTTGGACTAAAAAGTTGTGGCTATCAATGAATGAATGAAGGCAGGGAAAGGGTATGAAACTGTTGTCCTGATTGAACTTTCACTAAAGCCTCGTTTCCGGCAAAAGTTCCTGGTTATTTTTAGTCCCAGGAAATTACTTTTCAAGGAACTAAAAGGTTCCTTCAGCCCGCTGTTGTCTGCATTTCCACCGCGGTCTAAAGAACTGTGAAGATTAGGCAAATTAGTCTGCTGACATATGAAAAAGCAACATGACATGAGACGAAGGCTGCTGGTGGTCACAGCGGTAAACACACTCTGCAATCTGCAGTTCAGTGTGTCTGCCTGTTGCATCTAAAAAAAGGTGAAATAAATGTTAGGTTTGTCTCTCTGCGACAACATTTACTGTTGCATAGTATTCACTGATGCACGTTGGATGTAATGAATGAAACACGGCAGAGGAAAATTGAAACTAAGAGCGTCCATCTCTACAGTAAAATAACATTTCTTTCTCTCATTCACGGCACCATCGCACTGCTGCCCTCTTCTAATGTTATGCTCGTCTTCTCAGCTCGCTCGTGCGAGGCCGACAGCAGAGCCTACCTTTACTTTCGTGTTCTCCCCTTGTCCTAAAATGGTCCTAAATTGATACTAGAGTACTTCCTTGTTTATGAATGAAATGGTGCACGAGTTGAAGCCGTTGTAGCAGCGGTGCTGTGTATGTTTCACCAATCAGCGACGGTTATCCCTGCAAACTCCACCCCGAAAGTTCCAGTACTTTCAGAACGTACTACCCCCTGACCAGAGCCTTTTTGGGGGGTAAAAAAGCCCTGGAAAATGTCCCCAGAACTTAATTTAGATCCTGGTCCCTGCGGTCAAAACGCAATGAGTTCCTCAAAAGGAGCAACGGGACAGGAAGAGTCACAACGGGGCTTAAACTCCTTTCCTGACAGTTTATCTTTCACTGTGATATAGTGAATATGTTTACGTTTGATGAGGCCTCCTGGAGGAAGGATTCTGACATACTGTGTTTTGTTGCTGTTTCCCTCATATCTAACAAGCTGGGCATTGCATGATGAAACCATTTTGTCCTGTCCTGTGCGTCTCTTTCCTGGCCTGCATCTGTAGCACTTCTCTTTCCCCACACTTTGTCTATTTTGCAGCTTTAACATCTTCCAAGCTGTGAAAGTAAGGGATAAGTTGTGTTTTCGGTGTGTGTACATGCGAGTGTGTATGTGTGTGTTTGTGCTTTGCTGGATATGCATGTTTGTGCTCTGTTCTCTCCGCTAACCGTGCCTTTTATCCCAGTCTCACAGCACAACATGCTTTATTCAATAGAAAATCAAAGCAGTTGAATCTTCTTTAAGTTTGGGGAATACTCCCTATCTGCAGACTGTCTGCTTCTAAGCCCTTTTAAGTCTGCGCGCCGTGGACAGGCGGTGACAGTGCCAGCTGATTTGAATACAGTCTTTGCCTTTGTGGTGTCAGTGTGGTTTTTCAGCCGGAGCGGTGACATCCCAGCCTCTCTGCCCGATCATGCCTACTGCCCTGCACCGTGAATAATGGGCGGTGGTGTGTGTGCGTGTGTATATGCGTGCGTGAAAATTTTGCACCGTGCAGTTAAATGATACCACAGAGTGAGAGAGGCAAGTGTTAAACAGCTTGTGTCAAAGCAAATTCCTGTTAGTTTTGTCTTTTTTTGAGGAGCTTTCTTCTTCTATCACCCTCAACAGTATGTTTTTCACATGTTTGGACTTAATTATGTGTGTGTGTGTGTGTTTATGGGTGCTAAATTTGACCTGACTGGATTCAATTATGCTGAACTCAGTGTGATGGCAGGAGAATTGGGAGGTTTAGACAAACTAAATTGGACTGATTGGACTCAATTTGACTGATTTTAATGAGACAGGACCACATTAGAATTGGATGTATTAAAATGGAAATTCAGGTTTTTGTAACAACCTGGATTTCATTTTGATAATCTTGGCCATCATTCCGATTATGAAGAAGCATTAAGACCCAGGCGCACCAAGCCGACATCAAAGAACTAGCAGCGATGAAGGCCGTCTGTTGCGTCGCAACACGTCGCCTTTGTCTTGGCCGACTGAGGACTGCGGATATACAAGCCCTTGTTAAGATACGTACATGAAATAAAGCGGCATTTGCTGACCATTTTCACACCACTCTCACTCACCACTTAACTTCTTCCCAGATGGCCATGTTGTTTTGTATAGATATTATACACAGATATTTTCACAAAATATCCATGTATTGTAATGATCAGATGAGATGAAGATGAAAAATGAGAAGAGCCTTCTGTGTGTGCCTTCTTGAAATTGACACGTTTGCTTGCTTTCCTCACTTCCGGTTCTCTTCTCGTGCACTGATTCGTTTAAGCTGAACAGCCAATCAGAATGATTTCTCTCAGCAACGGGCTCCACTGCCGATTGAACATGCTGAATTGGCCCAAAACAACTCAGATACGGACAGACTAGAGCTGACGGTGCGGGACACACCGCTAGAACTAGGTTGACAAATGCACACCGACGGCCCCAAACTGTCCGATGGCCGACCGTTGGCTTGGTGTGTCAGAGCCTTTACAGTATAAATACTTGTGGGGACAATGGCATTTCATATCATGAGGTGTTTACTCGCCCTCTCTTTTGTCCCCATCCTGCCCCTCTTACCATTCTTCTCTCTCTTTCCCTCTCAGCAGTGTTTTTCATTCATCAATGTCCCAAACAGGAGATGTAATTTTTTTCCCTCTCCCTGATTTATTATCACGTTGACTCATTTCAACAATGCACCAGCTAACATTTGTAACTGTGAGTAGTGACTAACTGGAGATTTCATTGTAGCGTTTTGATTGGCAGTGATTTCTGTGTGAACACGAGGGCAAAATGTGTGATTTACAATTCCAATCTCAGTGATAAATGTGCTGGTGTTTTGGTTCTTCTTTTCAAAATTGATTCAATAACCAGCTTGCAGAGGTCCGGGAAAGCAATGTTGCACTCCTGTTGATATGTGTGATGATGTTTTACTCTTCAATCTCTATGGATCAGAAGCTTCATAATATCCCAAAGAAACAAGGGGGATATCTTCTGGCCCTAATGGTCTTCCTCTGGAGTTATAGGTCATAGGTCAAACATCTGCTGCTCAATTAGAGAACTTTGATAACTTTCTCCTAAAGGGAACGTTGACCCCATGCAGGCTATAACTTGCAGTCTTACTCTAATGGTCACTCACTCTTGGGAATACATCACCATGGTAACTGATAAAAGATTACAGGAAAAATACCCTAAAACACTGTTAGAGGAGCAGTGTCAGCAGCGTAACATAATTGTGATTGGCCCCTTGTGCGCACATACGCACATACACACACAACCATTCCAGACAATTGTTAAGCAGACAAATGCTATGCCACCATGGAGAGACTCACCATGCAACTCCCATATAGCAAACCAGCCTTAGATCAGCCCCACGGAAAGCAGCCGGAGCGGCAAATTTATCAATGCTAATTTAACAGCCTGCCCTGGACTCTTGTTATCACAGACACAGATTTCAGTAGGTGCACATTTTCCAACATATGAAATGTAACAATTACAGTGGTATAGATTTAAATCCATGATCCCACTCCATAATAACAGAAAAAAACAGTACTCACCGATTAGAAGTTTATCCTACAGGTCTTGTGCTCCACAAAGTCATTAACAACACTGCTTAAGAACCATGTCCTTTTTATTGGAATGTCCTGGCCGTGAGCGACGCAGCGCGACATGGCACGCTGTTTTGAGCTGAACTTTTATCAGACCACCAGCTGTTTCTATTTATTCCTGTCCCTCGCCTTGAAATCGCCTCAATGCACCAGGAGCGGCTGATTGGTGGAGTTGAAATGAAGAGTTATCTATACGATACCTTCTCATTTCACTACAAATAGCTTAATAAGGTGGCAGCTGGCTGGAGGGAGATCACCAGAGAGCTGAAAGTTTCCTACTGCTGTTGGCTATATTGGATGTTATTTCCAGTAAATATCCCAATATTAAACATGTGTTTTCTGTTCTCTGTTACATCTCCAGTCTGATCTCTAGTGCACAGTGATAGGTAGCCTATGTGGTTTATGTACATGATGTAACAGAAGTGCATATAATGGATTCAGTGTGGACACGGTGTAGGAGGGTGATTTTTGGGCCCCTGACAGCTTCTGGGCCCCGGTGAACTGCGCCGGTTGCATCGTCGATATTTACTAAGCAGTGTGTAGGATTTAGTGTCATCTATCCCTCCACTCATTCTTCCCTTTCCAAGCATGTCAGAAAACAACTGTGGCCTTCAGGTAACGCGAAAAACGTGAAAGGCTCTCGCTAGAGCCAAGGTGTGGGGTTTGTCCGTTCTCTGCTGCTGTAGAAACATGACGGAGCAACATGGCAGACTCCGTTAAGAGGACCCGCTACCTATGTAGATATGAAGAGCTCATTCTAAAGTAACGAAAACACAACAATTCTTAGTTTCAGATGATTATACTCGAACGAAAACATCAGCGGTCTCCCTGATGAAAGCAAAGCCTTGTGTTTGTTGGACCCATCCACCTCCCCTTCCACCTGCCCGGTTGGTGTCTTTTCGCTCTTTAAACTATGTCACCATACTCCCTGCACACTTTTCTATGAGCGTTTACTGTTGCCGTGGATGGGTTTACATTGTAGCTAATGGAACGCCCGGTGCGTTTCATACCGGCACTAAAGAGTGCCTTGTGCAGCGGTAACACACGGCAACAGCCGTGACAAAGCCTTGGTATTTAACGCTCTGAGAATGAGAACGGGCTGGTGCATCTGTCATCTTGTGTTCAGGTTTTTCTGACCCTTCGTGGCCAAGAAAGGTTCTCCGTATCTTTTATGTAAATACCGTATAGGCTCAAATGATAAAAGGTTTGGTCCAACAACAAATTGTGTATTATCTGGCTTTCTGAAATGGGAATCTAACTTGTTGTTAGTAACTAAAACATTTGGATTTACCTTCCATTCCCATTTTGTTGCTTTGTGATGCATTTTACCTACTTTTGTTTTGGATGGTGGCACTCAACATGCTCTCATTTTGCATTCACTTCAGCAGGTTCACATCTTTGACCCCTGGTCCGACAAACACAATGAAAAGCAGCATCCAAGGTTCAGAGGCCACGCATGGACCAGACCCAGCTGGGCTGCACAGCTTCGTGATAAAGAAAGGTAAACATTCCTTTTAACTAAAACATTCCTCTTAAAGGGCTAGATATAAGAATCAGATATTGCTTGTTAACAGTGACACCTGTGGCCGTTCAGTCAACAACGATCGGCGTCCTGTTGCTCGTGCTTGTCCTCACACTACGTGGACGCAAGCGACCATCGGTCAAAACAGTGAGGCGACACACATGAGACTGAATGTGATTGATAGCTAAAACACAATATTACTATATATTTCACATGCTTGGCAGTAATGTTAGCTTACCAAACGAAGGTCCATCCATGAATCGAAGGCCCGGCCGATGTTGATCCTCGTTTTCCACCCGACGTCAGTCACATTTCTGTTTTGCAAGACGCACTTCACTAGATGTAACTTTGTTTTGTTGTTTGTTAGAGTTGTGATTCTGCAACTGAATTTGGCTACTGTAGCAGTGAACAGCCCTGCTCCATCAATACACACAATCAGTTTTATTAATGAGTCTTGACTGTAAGATTCTGAGTCTGTTCACATCACATGTAAATAGATCTGTGGGTGGACAGAGCCTGCTGACAGCCATGAGATGGGAAAGATCAGAGTTGTTTGTCTTTTGTAGCCAGCAGTGATGCAAATACACTGACCCGATGTTAATCTTTCTTTCCGTACTGTTTTTGAATGTATAAATTCTTGTAACCCAGAGGTGATCCCATCATACAATATGGACACACATACACACAAACACACACACACTGCCTACAATCAACTTCCTGACGGAGCTGAACTGCGGTCGCAGCCTGCCGCTGTCAATGCAGGAGATGAGCATTGCATGGCTAATTCAATTGCAGTTGCCCATAATGAAATGAAGATTATACAAAAACACACATGCACAGCCATACTCAACCACATGCACACACACCCATCCACTCATATACAGAGAGTGCACTCATTGTCATTCCTCATGCATTTATCTTGATTCCTGTGAGCTAAACCAACCTCATACACACACACACACACACACACACACACACACGGTCTTATAAGTCTGAATCACAAACACACACAAACAGCTACACGCACCAACACTTGGTTGCAGCTCGAGCAGACAAGAAGCCTTTTTTGCCCAATTACTGGCATTGATAGGTTATAAAACAGTCGGTAGTGGACTCCTGCACTCTGTTGTCACTAATTGACAGTGGGTTAGAATTGATACCGATGCATTAGAAAT
Organism: Sebastiscus tertius; assembly: GCA_916701665.1. Taxonomy (NCBI): domain Eukaryota; kingdom Metazoa; phylum Chordata; class Actinopteri; order Perciformes; family Sebastidae; genus Sebastiscus; species Sebastiscus tertius. Next base: position 45,778 of record CAKAOH010003294.1, read on the forward strand.
AGAAAAGGGGCTATATCTGATCAAGTATAACAATGTTGAGCACAGGGCTTATAAGCTTCACTGTGAGAGAAAAGAGCCACAGGCTCTCTCTCCCTCTCTTTCGATTTCTCTAATTGCATACATTACACCCCCCATGTAGCCTGGCTGCCAGTTAGCCAGATGTAAAGCCATAATTAGGAAGGTTATTGGCCAGTTGCATAATGGTATTTATCCAACTGTGAATAGGCTGTAGCTTTTATTATTAAGTATGTGGCAATGCTTACAATGACAGTGTTTTCCTCTTTGGCCATGGTAAACTTGAGTGTGCGTGTGTGCGTGTGTGGCTTTTCATTGAGCCTTGCTTCAGGGCCATTAGAGCATGAACCAGGTGTGTCTCCTTGAAAAAAGGAAATTCTGTGAATCGTGGTTCTGAATTCTGTGATAAATTCATTAGCTGATATGTTTAAGATTTAAATTCTCTATTCACTGAATTACATTATCATATAAAATGACAGATGGCCTTTGTATGGAGGTTGCAATTGATTGATAGCTGCCATCTTTATGTCAGAGACCTCCCACCTGAATTATTTGGCCAATTAGCATCACACCCAGTTGTTTCACAACTGCTGTCATCTACGTCGCATCAAGCAGATCTATATTCAAGGTTCCCTGTGGAGTTCTCTTGTAAACAAATGTGTTGTGTGTACGGCTGTCAAATTGATAATAATATGTTAAAGCAAATCCATTTTAACATCACTAGAATATAATAATGCATTAATGCAAATTGAGATTTTTAATTAACCTCTTGAAAATCCTCCAGGCCGCCGTCAGGCCCGGCCACTATTCCATCTTTCGGAGGTTGTAGCAGGCTCAGTTTTAAAGATTTATCAAACATGTTCACTATTAACGATCGCTTTGAGTGGCCGGAAGACTAAAAAGACGTTGTATAAATGCATTTACCATGAGCCTAGCGTATAGGGCCACATTATATGTCTTAACTGTTAGAAAGAGCTGAAGCGCAAGTCTGTTTTCGAATAGTTTGATTGTAAAAGCTGTACGCCTTTAAGACCACTCTTGAAGATGAAGGCAATGGAAAGGGGAAAATAACCCCTTTTACACGCACACACACACACACACATACACACACACACGCCCAGGCCCATATTTTAGATGTGGGGATTGTTTGCTGGGTTATTGCTTCTTTGATCCCTAATGGTGTAGTAATGGTTCATCTGCTGCTTTATAAACCCTGCGAGTTCTCTGAACTCCCTCTACTGTAGATGTCCATGTTTTCACTGGTCCCCCCGATCACTCTCTCTTTCTTTTTCATTACACCCTTCTGTCTTTTTGTTTCTCTCATTCATTCACAGTCACACACTGATGCTCACCCTGCCACGCACACACATCAGGCTGTATGTGGAGAAGTCATTGTAATGCTGCTCGTGTTATTTGTTCTTCTGGTCTGTTCGTCCCCAGTTATTGTAATCAAAAAATCCCTGCTCGCCCAGGTCCTGTATCTCCAACGCAGCTACTGCAGCCCCACAAATCTTTGTGTGTGTGTGTGTGTGTGTGTGTGTATGTGTGTGTGTGTGCTTATATGGATCAGGATATGTCTGTCTAAGTCGGTGTGTGTCGGCATTGTGTAGTGTGCCTGGCAGACAGGTATATAACAGCTCAGTTTTATGTTCTTGTCACATCCAAATTACTGTGTCAGTTACTGGTCCGCGGCCGACCCCACAGTGATAAAGCTGCCAGGAAAAGAACACACAATCATAGAGAAAAGAAAACTATAAACATCTACAGATAGAGCAAGGTGCTAAGGCAAACACAACCATTCAAATTGTATTGTATTGTTTAAAAGTTGCAGACCACTTGAATTGTATGTAGACATTTTATGTTATTTTATTGTTGGTCATTGGAGCTTTTTATATATATTCATATAATATGTATATATCATTCACTACATAACAGTCCTATCTATCTTTACCGTTATCTGTCCAGCTTTGTTGTCCTTGTTCCTAGCTGTTATTTCTATTTCTGTGTAAGTACATTGAGAGAGATGCAAAATAAAAAATAAGACATTTTTTGGATTTCTGCTCCCATATTTGTTTTATTATTGCAACATTTTAACCTGATTTGGTCTTAAACAATTCCAATATACCTCCATATAGAGGAAAAATATACACAAATCAGGAATATCAACCAATCAGAATCGGTTTGTTTATTTATTTATTCACAAAAGCATGTATGCTAGTTGGCAATACAAAAATCACATTAATGGAAGATATCTGAAATAATGTCTGTATGAGTATGAATTAAGTCAACAAGTTTGTTTTTTTTAATTTGGTGGTAAATAACCACTCCAGTGTAACCCAACGGGCTACTCCATGTCTGACTGAGTCTTTGGCTCTGTCAACATGTGTGTGATTTTACATTTAATAGGTCATTTAGCAATTGTCCTTGTATCTCTTTTACTCATTAGAGTCAGCGCTGAGTTGGCATTGTGAGTGGTGATTTACTCTGTTTGTGTGTGTGTGTGTGTATGTGTGTGTGTGTGTGTGTGTGTGTGTGTGTGTGTGTGTGTGTGTGTACTTGTACATCTGTCTTTGTGTGGACCAATTTGAGTTTTTAAACCTTCAGAGTGAGGACATTTTGGCCGCTCCTCACTTCTTCAAAGGCCTGTGTTCAGAGTTAGTTTTAAGATTCAGCTTTGAATTAGGTCTAGATTAGGGTTAGGGTTGTGATTAGGCATTTAGTTGTGATGGTTGAGGTTAGGGTAAGGGGCTAGGGAATGCATTATATCAATGAGTGTCCCCACAAAGGTTGACGTACAGCGATGTATGTGTGCGTACTGATCCTCTCTGTGTCCTGTCTATGAAGATAGTGGCCATGGCAGAATCATTTCCACAGCAGGTAGGTTGGAAAATCCTAGTTTGTTTCCATCTCTGAAAGAATTATTGCATTTTGGTCTTCAGCTCAGGGTGAAATAGGTTGCTAATGGCAACAGACAAACAAACAGCCAGAACCATGGAGAGATACACTAAAACCCTCGGACCATGCAGTTCAACGCATCTGTGCATTTTGTACAGGTTCTTATATACAGTATACAGTTTGTGGTGATCACAAAGCCTGCATGTACTGGTACATATGAATACGTTTTGGAGACCATCATAGTTTTTTACATAGTAACATATACGCACCTTTCTGCTATGTTTATTCATTGTTTGTAATTTGTAACATTGTAAACATTGTGTTTCTATTCAAGTTCTATCTAAACAAGGACGTTTACAAATTTTTTGGAAGATGGCTGTTATACTTCTGTAAAACTGAAGATTATAGCAACACCACGCTTTGGTCTCCACTTCCCTGGAGGAGTCTAAAGTCCCTGTCAGACAGAGCGCGTTCCGCAGGTAGAAAACGCGAGGCGCACCACACTGCCTTTTTGTTGACCGATCAGACAGAGCCTATTTTGCAGTTTTGCGTCTTTTTATTTTATATTGTTGCTAGGCAGCCACCAAGTTAGTGCTAACGTAAAAAAAAACATGAACTGTACGCTACCCAAATGCTTAATAGTACAGTTTAAATAAAAATAAAAAAAATAATGAAAACAATTTTCCCAAAATCTCAAGTACCGCACTAATTTGCCTCCTGCTGTTTTCTGTTCAGATCATGGTAACTACAGTTGGTAAAATCATATAGCTTAGAGTATACAGCAAAAGTGACCACAATGAGAAAAAAAATGCTAATGACGTCAAGCGTTTCTCCACTATGAGTTGATTTTTTTTTTTTTTTAACTTGAGGCATTCAGGGCACTCCCATAAAGACTTGAGACGATAATGCGATGCGCTCAACAACGCAAAAACAGCACACAAATCGGGACCTATAAGCCAATTACATGAAGTGGACTAAACCCCAACACTATTTGAAGCGCAAACTACAGCCAGGTAGTCTACAGGTATGCTATAGCGGGGCGGCTCTGAGACGATGTAGCCTACTTGTTTTGAGCTAAATTCTTATGTCAGCATGCTAACATGCTGTTGTTAAGCAGGTATATGTTTATATTGTTGACCATCTGCTATTAGCATGCCAACATTTGCTAATTTGAACTAAACAATCAGCTGAGGCTGATGGGAATGTTATTCATTCGGCAGGTATTTAGTCATAATGTAAATTAAAATAAAAAAATTTTACCTAATGGTGGCGCTAGATGAAAAGTTAAAGAATCACCAAAGTTATACAATTCATCCTGAGTGAAACACGAATGTCTGCACCAAATTTCATGGCAATCCATCCCATAGTTGTAAAGACATTTCACTCAAAACCACAATGTGAACCGCAGCGTAGCGCTAGAGGAAAAGTCGGAGGATCAAAGCCATTAGGATTTTTCCTCCGAGGACCACGAATGTCTGTAAAAACATATCATAGCAATCCATTCAATTGTTGTTGAGATATTTCAGTCTGGACCAAAGTGGTGGACTTCTAACGTGGCTAAAAACACGTTTAAATCACAGATGGTGTTCTGTGATGTGCAATGCATTCCAGGAGTTGTTTTCAGAGAAATATCTGTGATGTATCTTTGTTGTTTCCGCCGCCCTTCACCATGCCTTGTTTACTTCCACTTCAGTCTCTCTTAAATGACTTTGAGCAAGCCCTGGGGAGCCTGTCTGGACTCGTATCCAGCTGGGCTTTTACATGCAGGTTCAGGGAGCAATAATAACAGCAACAGTAAGAGCAAGAAATTGAGGATTCAGAAGAGAGAAAGCAAGAGTTGCACACACCCAGCCTTTAAAACACAACACGTCTTGGAGCGGTGTTGCATAACGATCTCCTGAGTCTATTGTCAGTGGGAAAAGTGGTATCTTGACACCAAATCCTGACATTTGCTTTTCTTGTTATATGTTCTTGAACTTTCTTTCGCTAATAAATCATTTTGTTTATAGTTACATTTTTAATGTGGTGCCCTATTTTATACTCTGACAACATTATTTAAATATCTCTCTGATCTTTTTAATACTTATTACCGCGTGTGCGGGAAATGCTTCGGTGTCACTGACTTTATATTATCTACTGTGCATTTTTAGTGCACCGAGCAGCCAAATAGACTAAGTAATTGTAAATTATGGCACTAAAAGCTGTCTTGTTACAGTATTTTACTGTGGATTTTTCCTTTAACCATAATAAATAATTCCCACAGACTATGCGGTATATTCCCCTGAGAAGCTATCAGGAATTGTATGTGTTTGAGATGGCTACACTGACAGCTCTGTTGTTGTACATGGAGTACTGTCAGTCTGTGCCTCTCATTCCTGGCTCCCATGGAGAAGCTCTGAGAGTGACATGGAACATTAACACCTCCGTTGCAGTGTTGTTCCCACACATCCCTCAGCAGTGTGAAACCAGATGGAGAGCTCCTCATTGGAAGAGCACTGCATCGTTGCCATTTTTCGCTTGTGCGCCCCATGAGCAGTAGATGTTATCCCACCTCGCAGGTGAAGAGCGTGCTGAGTAAAATAACAATAAATGTGCTACTCTTCTTCAAAAACCCTCGCTGGCGTATGGGTGTGTGTGTGTGTTGTGTGTGTGTGTGCGTGTGTGTGCCAGCAGGCCCTTGTGGGTGTATTACTCCTCAGGGTTTGTGAGACAATCAATGCAAATGTGTGGAGTGGAAAAGATTATGAAGTAACATTTTGGGAGGTATTGATTCGCTGAATGGGCTCCTCTTTCCACCTATCCTGTCTCGGTTCGGTCCTCTGCTGCCGCTGCTCTTTTATCAGTTCCTCTTACAAACGGAAGGACTGGGCTTATCCTCTGCAGCACATCTTCCTACAACCTGCCAATAAACCTCTCATCTGAAATATGTTTAAAGGGGCATAAGGGAATCATGACATTCATCATTTATCAAACTGTCTGTGTGACCAGGGAACTGCAACTGTGGCAGATTTCTGGCATTGCTTGCAGTAGCATATAACTGACACAAACAGAAAAGTCAGATTTTCACAATATGGATGAGTATGCTGAGGAGATCCAGCGATCCCACACATCTTGTGAAGATAGGGCTGAAACTAATGATTGTTTTGATTATTGATAAATACTTAATGATTGTTTTTGTACCTTTTTTCTGATTAATTCATTAATAGTTCTGTTAATAGAATATCCTATTGTAGCAAATCCCCTAGAACAGTGGTTCCCAACCTGGGGTCCGGGCCCCCTTAGGAGGACGCCAAAGATAACAGAGGGTGCACCAGGATTTCACTGCTCTGAGGTTGTCAAAATTAGATCTGCACATGTATAACTAATATCATAATATCACACTTACTGGATAATTTATACCAATGTATATACAGTAATCTGTAAATGTATATATCTGTATATAAAACTATTTAACAAGATAAATCTTTTGCTACTTAGTAAGCCACATTCTGTTTAATCCCGGTATTTCTGAACAGTTGCAGATAAAGATCAGGCTACTCTAATATTAGTGTTGTAAAGTCCAAAAGTCAACATTTATGGAAAAAAGATAGATGAAATAATTTCCAAAATTCACAACATGTTTTTATGTAACGAAATATTCTGCTTCAATCCGTATTTGTTGGCGTTTAGCCTTTCAAAAACAACACTTTCACTGCGGTCAAAAAACTATTAGCTCTCCCGCTTGCTGCACACAAAGCGAGGCCCACACCTGTATTAACGAGGCGGTCTAGCAGCAATCTAACACTATTAGAGTAAATTAATTAAGTCGTTACAAAATCTAATTGTATCTGCGTTTGCTTGACGAATCCGTCAAGATGTCATCACTTCATTAATGTTGATGAAATTGACGAGTTATATTCATTAAAGAAATTTTTCTTAATAAAAAAAAAAAGACATTTAATACACTGAATCACCCTATTCAAAATGAGAATTTTGTTCGATGATTTGTAATTTTGTCATGGGTGATGATGTCAGAAAATATCTGGAGGGGAAGGGGGCTTTGCTTTTCTTAGCTACAGTAGGGGGGCTTCAAGGAAAATAGTTTGGGAACCACTGACCCACTGTTTGACATTTGTGCTTGATAAAGTACTTGAATGATTAATCAATTATCAAGAGTACTTTTCTGTTGATAGACAAATCAGTTGATTCGTCTTATCAGCACTAAACTTACTAGTGAAAAACACTACAAAATGAGATAACACACCTTGTGACCATGTATGTACTAAGACAACTGGATAACTGTGTGTTCCATGATGGATCCCCACTTACTCCTGTGAAGTTGCTAACTGGGTACATGCACTTTCTCTGATTTCTGCATCTGCGTGTGCATAGAGCATGGGCATTATATTCTCTCTCTTGCTGAGCCAGCTGACGTCCTGCCAGCTCCCTGCACACATGAAGGGTACGAAAATAATATAGTCATACGGCTCTTCTATTTCAAAATGTTATTGGATGTAATGAGTCATCTTGCGGTGTTTGTGATTCTCAGAACAATAAACTTACAGCCATGTTTGTGTATGGGAAAAGTGTTTTTTGTGCCAGTGGGTGTCATGTGACCTGCAAATCTGACTGGAGTCACTACGCTGAAATTGCATGAATCATCAGTGATGTAACCTGGGTTTTCAGATCAGACTCCTTCATTTCACCTTGGACGATCAGGCCCAAGCCCACAGGAGCAGCACCGGGCTGTGAGGCAGTTTCGGCGTAGTAGCAGCACTGGGTATTGCAACAACCATTTTTGTATCCCAAATCCCCTGAAATGACTCTTTGTGTAAACAGAATTTGATCCATTTACTCCAATCAAATTTGGAAAGTCTACAAGATAAAATTATTTTATTCCATTCATGTGTGCGTCAAGCCAACCAAAAGTCAGACAGCTCGGCCAGTATAAATCTCAGACCCGCAGGCTCTTAACCGGCTCGGCTGGAGTCTAGTGTGCATGCTATATGGACCCAAAAATGGGTAATTGAGGCGCCATCTTTGAACGCAGAATCCAGTTCCCCTTAAAGGGACGCAAGAATAAGAAATTGCTTGTTAACAGTGACACCTGTGGCCGTTAAGTCAACGACAGTCAGCGTCCTGTTGCTCGCGCTTGTGCTCGAACTACGTAGATGTGAGCGATCATCGGTCAGAACAGAGAGGCGACACACACAAGACTGAACGTGATTGACAGCTAAAACTAAATATCACTATATATTTCACATGCTTGGCAGTAATGTCAGCTTACAAAACGAAGGTCTCTCCATGAATCGAAGACCCGGATGACTTTGATCCTAGTGTTCATTTTTCCTGCTTCAGCCTTCCGACCGTGGTCTGAAGGCACAGGGGAGACAGTGTAGTTTTGGTCTCCTGGGCCAGAGTTGATATCATTACCTGCTCAGAAGTTAAACCTGTCATTCCACTCAGCAACAGAGAAACAAGACACAAGAAACCTCTGTTGGTCTGGAGGAGCTGCAGCATTTATTTCTGCACAAACTGCAACTTCCACTGTACATTCATTCGATATTCTCAAAGCTCTCTCTCTCTTGCTTCACCACTCACTTCCCATGTGCACACACACTCCCACAACACTAGTTTTCACCCAACGTTGATCACATTCCTGTTTTGCAAGACTAGATATAATATTTTTTTTTGTACTTCTGTGGTTCTGTGCTTCATTTGTGTTGGAATCTGAGTTGTGGTGGGGGATGGTCGTTTGTTGCGTTAGGGGACTCCTTTTCTAACCTAACGTTAGCTATGGTTGCACACTGTTAGCACTGTAAGCGGAGCTCAAAGTAAAGACATTCACAAGCGTGCATGACGTCACATCTGTTGGCTTTTTCCCAGAAAACCCGGCCTGGTTTCTTTACATTAAAAGCAGTCTACAGGTGTAGAAGTAATCCCTTTTTAACTATATAAAAATGTGATAAATAATGATAAAAGTATTAATCCTATAACCCTGTGTTTATTACTGAAACAGCATACAACCACAGTGCTGCTGTATTATTTAGACCCCCGATGCTGTAACTCACAGCTCTAGTGATGTAATGCAAACTCCAAGTCACCTCGCAGCTGCAAGGGGCCCAACACAAGGAATCTGTCTCTGACATAATGGATGTCGGGGAGGCACCGCTGGGATCATATGTATGGTATAGGGTGTATGCTGATTAATAGGATATTTTGACAGAGACCAGTAGATTTTAAGAACACTAAGATATATGATAGTAAAAAGGAGGAATGAGTTCTTTGTTCGAAGTATATAAGGTTATGATGTAAAGCCCGCAGACAGTCGTGTCCGGACCGGCTCGGGTTTTGGTTGTGTTTGTGTCTGTTGATATTAAACACAATGAAAACTCTGCTTCTTGCAATATACTTGTACAGCATCAAGTGATTCATTTGAGTAACCTGTGTTGACTTTCTGACACCATTAAAATTGAACATTAAAGAACATTGAACTGGGATCTCAGCCGTTCCAGGCCCAAGGCTTGAGATTTCAAGACTCAACACAGGCTGATAGAGGAAACCCAGAAAGTTGCGAAAGGTCTAATTTTTTAGGTTAGGTTACAACCTGTTCACACCTTAGCAATAAAAAATGATTACAACACGTTTATATGTGTAAAAACGTACATACGGTCCCTTTAATACATCCATGATATTAAGGCCTCTATCTTTTGTTGTAGTTGCCATGGACCGGCCATCTTTATTTCTCCACCTGTTACACCAGCCTGTATTACAATACGATCCGATACGAAAACTCCTGTCGGGAAAACGTAAACATTCTAAAAGTTGTACGTCCAAGTATAAAATAAACAGCCATGCGTACCTCTCTGAATGACGCCCATGCATGTTAGCCTGCGTGCAGCCCGGAGCAGCATGTTTCAGCATTTAGAGTTTGTGGATGAATTACACCACAAAACTTGTACTGTTCTTCTTTGGGAAAACTCTTTAGCAATAATGACATAAGAGGAAAGATGCATGTAGGACCCCGTACTTGACTGTCCATCCAGCCCCACCTTCTTGTGTTGCTGATGAAGATGATGGTCCGCCTGTCTGGCTGCTTAATCTGATACCACATCAATAACTGCAGCATAATAATAATAACTCCTCATCTCCGTTATGTGCATTTTTGGAAATGTTTTGCAAAAACATGTGTGTGGGAGGGGAACTGGAGTGTCCTGAAATTACAGTGGGCAGGCAGGTCTGTACCAACACAGAGCACATGTTGAGGTTTGAAAGCCAGAACGTGCAGCATCTTGCCAAGTATTTATTGAGTCACTGGCATTGATCAACAGCCCTATCAAACCCCCACAAATGTTTGACGGTCGCCGGTGCTGTGAGATTCTTAAATGTTAATTACTGCACCTGTCCTAGCTCTGTATTAGCGGGGCAGGTTTTAACTTATGATGAATGCTCATGTTTTTATGAAAGTAGCCATTGTGCCTAATCACACATCTATCCAGCATCTGTCCCATCATCAGTGTTGCAACAGTCATTGTATCCTGTTATTTCCGAAATATTTCACAAAAGGCATCATTAAGCTTTGAATATAGTGCATAGTGTTTTTATATAAATCAGCAGTGCCTGTGAAGAAGCGGCTGCCAGATATTCCTTTGTGTTTTCTGCTGTCTGAAGAGAAAATCTCCTAAATCTTCCCTAACAAATCCGCTTGGATAAAATTAACTGCAGCTGTGTTGCACTTTACTTGCAGTCAGCTGTATATCTGGTTGTGCCTTTGGGTCACACAGTAAACTACAGTTACACATACGTCTCCCTAGTAACAAATTAATCATTACACCCATGGGTCTGAATCTATAGTATGAAGAAGAACACAATATCGGGTGAGCTGCTCGTTGTGCCGAGTAAGACTCAACGTGATATGAGCCATTGGCGGTTACTCTCCTCATGAGTTGCTCTAGACGAAATGATGAGAAAAGAACATACGTACAGATGTTCCCTCGCATGCATTGTCACATGTGCTCCGGAACATCCAAGCATGTCCATATAGTGTGCTGCATGAAATCAATCTGTCCCAGTGGACAAAGACAGCTTATGCTAACAGACGGGTGTAATCAGTAGTTGAAGGTCATATTCATTATATACGCAGCCTTCTACAGCACACCCACTGTCACATGAGAATACAAATGTGTGTCGAAAAGATATACACCATATCTCAGACCCCAGCTTTCTATTGAAACATGGGAAGATAAGGTATTTGAACTGCCTGATGAGTGCTTGAGCCGTAGTGGGTAACACTTGATAATAATCATCATTTATTAATGGTAAATTTATAGTTAATTAAACTTAGTTAAAAAACATCTATAAACATTACATAGATAGATATTTGTAACACTTTGTTAATGGTTTGTAAATTGTCTAAAAACATAATTTTGATGGCTACTGGAAAGTTGTGAATGGTGATTATAACTTTAATATATACCCATAATATATACCTTGATGAATGGTTAATAGGTTATAGTATGTTCATGTTTCTTTAGAACCATCTGTACATTGAAACGTTCCTGCTGTCCATACTAGCTGTAAATAGAATGCTACTTATATGATCCTTGTTCAGTGTACAACTACGTGCTTAAAGGACCAGTGTGTAACAGTTAGGGGGATATATTTGCAGAAATGCACATATTAATAAGTATGTTTTCTTTAGTGTATAATCACCTGATAATAAGAATCGTTTTGTTTTCATTACCTTAGAATGAGCCGTTTTGTATCTACACAGGAAGCGGGTCCTCTCCACATGTTGCACCGCCATGTTTCTACAGTAGCCCAGAACGGACAAACCAAACTTAAATTTTCCTGCTTGGGCCGACAACATTACCTGCTCCCGACGCCGCTGCTCTGTCTCTCTTGCTTCACCACTCATTTCCCACGTACACACACACTCTGCGCACTGGCTCTGCTCCTGATGGCTCTATAGAGAGGGCCATTCATGTTTTTGCATCAGCCACAGTTGCTCTCCAACGTGCTTGGCACACGGGAGAGACTTCACCGCTAGATACCACTAAAAATGTATCGATCTCTATCAAATTTACTGTGTTTTTAGTACCAAATTCCCTTTTCTTGTTATTGTCTCCACGCTGCACTAAACTCTAAAAGGAAGCACTGCCGGGAAAACACAAAGATGGCATTAAGTACTAAAAACATCTTGACTTTGGAACACCCACTTGATTTGTCGAACTCAGACCACTGAAGCCTCACATTAGCTTCTGCTAAAGTTGGAGCATATTTTTACATCGAACAAAGACTGTGATTTTGTTCCCCATCACTACATCGCACATTACATTGGAATCGACGAGATAAGATGGGGTCTCTTTACTGCCAGTAGAAAGAGAAGGGACAATTACAGAGACCAAATGCTCTTTCAATGTAAATATGGGGATGGGGATATTGTTTTAACATGGACTTGAATGAACCAAATCAAATATGAACCTATGCATTAATGCACCTTATGATGCTATGATCCATATAATGAGGGCACACAATTAGCACTGCCAACACCATTACTTTTTGTCCATGTTTACCTTCCGACCAAGTTTAACATGTACTTGACTCTGACGTCTAAAGATCAACTTTTATCCATATTTCATTTGGTTTTCTTCTAAATGACTGGTGCAGTTTCACAGAGCAGTCAGCATGGCTGTAGACTGTAGTATTCTTTTTTTTACGACTTCGAATCATACGGGATTTGCAGATTTAGTTTCTGTAAACAGTGCGAGTGTTGGTCTGTCTCTGTCTCTGCACGTGCAACCATGTGGTTGCTTTCTCGTGGGCGTGTGCCTGGCTGCATGTTTGTCTTGATGTGTTAACGGTGAAGAGCAGCTCCATGTCTGCAGAGCTGTGAATTCCCTCTCCTTTGTGGGCCTGTTTTCATGTTGTTTTTCTCAGCAGGAAACGCAATATTGCCAATGCCTAAGGCTGCGGGGCTTCTAATGTAGTTACTATTGTCTTTTCTCCAACATCCACCCACATCTCTCTATCTCTCCATCTCATTCTGTCCTGGTTCATTCTCGTCTCCCAGGCTTCTCTCTCTCCTCTTTACACGATTAAAGCAGCTCATAGCCACAGACGTCTCTTTATTTTACTTTCCCGCCCTCTTTTTTTCTGGCCTCCACACCCTCAATTTCTCCAAATTGTATTTTACTTCCTGTATTAGGTTAGACTACTTCCAGAGAAATGTTTGTTGTTCTCATTTGTAGAACTATAGTAAGTATGTGATCTACTAGAGATTTCACACTGGGGTTTTTTTCAGCCAAAGTTCAGGCTGCTCTGCAGAGAAAGAGAGCAAAGGCGAGGGCTGAGAGAAAGCGAGATGAAATGATTTTTTCTTTTTTTTTAAAGGGGTGGGTGGGTGGGTAGAGGTTGTTTCTGAGTGATGAAGCAGATGAAGGAGGGGAGAGGCGAGAGAGACAGAGAGCCGGTTAAGGCTCAATGTGTTTATTACACCTCCATCAGACTCCCACCCTCCCTTCGCTGTCCCGGCAGATCCCAGAGTAGTCCATCAACTATCGCTGTGCTTAAGCTACCACACGGCATCTCGCAGCATGCGCACGTGCATGACCATCCCTGTCCACTCCATCCCCATCAGACACACACATACACACAGGGCCATAAATCACGGGGTTAACTATGCTCCAGCAGAAACACCGGATCGGGACGAGCTGCTTCTCCGCGCCATCTGCATCCTGATTTGTTAATTTATGGCTTGAGCTCACCTGAGTAGCTCACACATACGCAGATATACACCTCAGTGGCTTGCATTACCATATCTGTCCCTCTGGTCCTACGGTATGGACCACCGGAGCGAGTGATAAGCCGGGATGAGAGAAGACAGAACTTCATGCAAGGAAAGGAGCAAAGCAGAGAGGTCTATTCCTTCCTTATCCGTCAGTCGTTATTAATGGGCATAGACCACCAGAGCAAATGATAGGGGAAGGCCAAAAGACGGAGAGTGAGGGAGAAAGAGGTGGAAGGATTGACTGAAAGGGGGAGAGTCATAGCAAACTGAAAGTTGATCTCTATAAGGTCTCATACAGGAAGAGAAACACCAGAGCAACTGAATTAGCTCAAACGCAGAGATGGTAAGGGTATTGCACGGAGACAGAAGGATCATCCTTCACCCAGTATTAGCCTGTGGAATATAGAGACGGAGAAATAGGGTACTCTTGAGGTCCGTAGGTGGAGATAGACTAGCAAATCAAGTTACGTCGAGATATGAGAGGGGAAGTTAGGCAGGAGCGACTGAGAGGTATATGGGATGGAAGAGGAATGGACTGAAACGCTTATCCCACTTCTATTTACGTGATGGAGATGAAGTAATGGAGTGAGGGACAGAGAAGATAGATGGAAAGTGGCAGGGTTAAGTATCTCAGGGGTGTGTGTGTGTGGGAGTGAACTGTCTAACAGCCCTATTTCTCGAGGCAACTTTTCCATGGTGTTGCCTGTTATCATGGAGCAAGCACAGCCTCAGGCGCTGTCCATGGTGCTGAGTCAGAGCCAGTATGGGGCATGCAATAGGGGTGAAACACTCCATCTGTTTCTACTGTCTAAGAGAGAATAGATAGCTAGATAGATAGATAGATAGATAAATAGATTAGCAACAGTGAGGTTTAAAGTTAGTTACGTTAAACAACACTGGTTCAAAACCAAGTATATGGCTGGACTGTGTGTGGATAGTCTGTGAATTTGTGTTTAAATCGTATACAAATAATAAATAAATAATAAAGTTGTGATTTTTAATCTTTATGCAAATACAGACCATTTCCAACTCGCTGCAACATTCCCAACATGCACTGGGCAACTGCTTCTCCTGCTTTCCATAGGAAATGAATGGAAAGCATTGAGACGTCACTGGATCTGGTCGAAATGCGCCGATATAGGAGCACTCGCGCCGGTTAGTGGAACTGCTGACACGCCCCCCCTGAAAACAAAAAAACAAAGGACTGTTCCCGTCTTTTCATTTTGGAAGAGCAACGACCAACTCTTGGCCGACCAATCGGCCAACTTCATCACTCAGTCAGTCACTCAGTGACAGACTTTTGCGTTTGTAGGGCATCAAGATTTTGATTAAAATTCATGGAAATACATACCTTTTTCCAACTGAGCCCCGCCCACTTTCAAGCAGTGTGTAGAGCCCAGACAAAAACAGAAATACTGAAATTGCTTATGTGAAATAATCCAAAATGTTCTTACATTGCAGAACATGTTGTGTTTAGAGAGGACTCTATGGGTCATGGTAAGAAGCTGATTAAAAACATTTGTTTTCAGGGCCTTTAACTTGTCACCCATCTCGAGAAATTGTAGGCAGATCAATAAATCAATGGAAAGAAGTGGAAAAAAAGAGATGATGAATGGAACATCAATAAGTCCAGCCTCCCACTGTAATCCGCACAAATATACTAGCAAAAACATTATATAAAGCTGTGGTTGTATGTTGATAAGCAAGTTCATAGGTTCAAATTGTGGTCTGACCCAGCACAAACACAGAGTTCCCTCAGTACAAACAGCTCTCTGTCCTGACCTGATCTGCAGAGTTGAACTTGCAGCAAACCTTTTAGAATAGATTTTCTTCCGGACACAGATAATTTCCGTAGAAAGTCATCGTGCATATTTGTACACCCACGTAGACGAACAGGTTGTTCTTTATGAAGCCGACGGCTCATACTGCCATTATAAATAGTGCCCTATGTGGGAGGAAGAACCAAAAGTTGTTGAGATAAAAGCGTCTGTGATATGTGCTCTTGGCAAAAAGTAAAAAAAAAAAAGACAAACAGTAAAACAAATCAACAAATAGAAGCATTTAAAAAAAACAATTCAACCAAAAAACTATTCAGCTCTTGATGAGTTTTTGTAAAGTCCTTTCATAAATCTATACAACGTGTTTGGTTTTTTTAACAAGACTAACGCCTCGTTTCCACATAGCTCTGTGTACGCATGCAAATCAACCGGAAGTTAATTTATTCCGAATCAAACTCCTCCTTTGATGTTGAAAAAATGTAACTTTTGCAGCAGACAACGGACAGACCATATGCACTTTGTGCCACAAGAAGTTAGCGTACATGCGAGAGTTAGCGAATTAATAAACTGATTTATGAATGTAATACAGCTAGATTTATAATTTTTTCTGAGTTAAAAGTTCAACGACATATTTAGCAGTTTTGTGAAGTATTTTGTTAAAAGACGTATAAACCACTATGTGCACTCTATGTAACACAGCTAGCATAATACAAATGTTAGCTAAATGTGCCGTAAAAATGTTTTAAATGTAACTCGTCAAGCGTTTGACTGGACGGCGAAAAACAGACAGTAACTCATAGATATAAAAAACTGTTTTATATCCACGTAGCAAGTAACTTCTCTCCCACATCTGCGGTGGTGTTTCTATCCATCCGTAGAAAAAAAATTTGCAAATGCTAATTCTTGCTAATTGGTACCAAAAACAGTACAGTTGATGCTTATAGGAATGTCTTTATTTTTAAAAGTGTTTAGTCGTAGACTGAAGAATTGGACAAATTTAAAGGCTGACCTCCTGAGTGTGCTAGATGAAAAGTTGCAAGATCACCAAAGTGATTACAATTCATCTTGAGGGTGACATGTAAGGGATAATGTACAGCGAGCCTGTCATTGTTG
Organism: Sebastiscus tertius; assembly: GCA_916701665.1. Classification (NCBI taxonomy): domain Eukaryota; kingdom Metazoa; phylum Chordata; class Actinopteri; order Perciformes; family Sebastidae; genus Sebastiscus; species Sebastiscus tertius. The sequence goes on from CAKAOH010003294.1 coordinate 62,347, forward strand.
TGAAAGAAACCCTGACAGGGCGATGCCGCACCCAACCGCTCCAACCCGCTGGCTGTACATTATCCCGCTTCTTACACGGCTTAAGAAATCAATAATTTGACACAAAAATGGTCAGCCAGAGTCTGACATCAGAACTGTGCCCATAGCAACAGTCTGCTACAATGAAATAACAGACCGTAGAACGCAGTGATTGACCAATCAGAATTGAGTATTTAACACAGCCGTATAATAAGAATGTGTGTACCAAATTTCTTGACAATTCATCCAATAGTTGTTGAGATATTTCACTTAATACCACAAATGTCAATCACATGGTGACACGAGGGGAAAATTCAGAGGATCACCAAAGTCATTAGGATTCTCACATTCCTCTGAATGTGTGTGCAAAGGTTTGTGTCCATCCATCAATAGGTGTTGAGATATTTTTCAAAATAAGTACAAACTTTGACCTGTTGGTGGTGCTAGAGCAAAAGTCAGGGCACCACCAAAGTCATCGGTCAACCAAAGTTGACAACCATGGGGGATCGTGCCTTCTCGCAGAAACAATAAGGGCCTCAGACTCACTTGCTGTTTTTAAATCTAATCTTAAATCTCACCTGTTCCTTTTAGCTTTCCCCTAGGGTTTTATAATTACTATGATTTAACGTATTTTTAGTTGCTTTTAACTTATGTTAGGAAGTCATTTGTCTATCATTTTATTCATCCTATTTTGACGCTTTTAATAGCATATGTTTTATTGTGATTGTTTTGCCCTTGATATTTCACTGTATTTTAAAGTGCGATATACATTAAATTCATTATTATTATTATTATTATTATTATTATTATTATGAGGTTAATTCATTAGATTTATCCTCTGGGGCCATGAATATCTGGACCAAATTTCATGGCAATCCATCCAGTTGTTGTCAAGACATTTCACTGAAATCCAAAAATGATAGTCCGCTTGTGGTACTAAAACCATCGAGTGAGATATCAACAATGAGAATCAGGTTTCTCATGACTGTGTAAATGAAGATTAGCTTTTATATTGAAGTCAAACAAGGACCCGTGGCAGAAGAGATTGAAGCTTGGTAACAGTATGAGCTTGTAATCAAACCCAGATGTTTACTGGCAAGTGGCAGGCACATCCACAAACACACTCCACAAGGACGCCTCCTGAATTAGTGTTTGATTATGGTAATAAAGACACATAAAGACATATTTATTTTGGAGTCATAGCCTGACTGTTGTGATTTGATTTAACAACAATCTTCCAAAATGGGCATTTAAAATGAATGCACCCGTGTTTGTATTCTCTGAAAGAGTAATATGCATTAGAAAAATGGGAAATAAAGGAAGGACTATCAGTAGTTGTGGGTTTAATGATGTCTCTCCAAAAATGTTCAAAAGCAATGACGAGATGAAGAGTCTAAATGTGTTTTGATATCTTTTTAATTAACAGGATGTGCCGGTGTGACATCTCATCAACAGCTGTTTTAACTCACAACTTCCTCTCTCCCTCTGGGGTTTGTCCACCTGTTCTTTTAGGGGGAAATACAGCATATTGCTGGAAATATATTATTTATTTTACCTTTATTTTACCAGGAAGTCCCATTGAAATCAAACATCTCTTTTACAAAAGAGACTTGGCAAGGGGACATTGTTGACTTCCCGGGGCTCTTTTCTGCTGCGCTCAGATCTACATCATAATTTCAACCTACTATTTAGCATAATATTGTTGTCATAACTATTATGAGGCACACATTAAAACGGCAGCAGGCTGAATGTTTTTGGCATCATTGGGCCATAATAACCTTTCAGCATATTGTAATTCAAGTGTTCTTCTGCACCTCCTCATGGCTCTGTTTTCAGGATTTAAAAAATCTAGCCTGTGACGGGAGACTTTGGCCAATCACAGGTCATTTCAGAGAGAGAGAGAGCGTTCCTATTGGCTGTTCATTTAACAGACGCAGCTGTCAATCACTTGTGAAATCCAATCAAACGGTCAAATTAGGCAGCGCTGATCAAATATGAATCCATATTCTGTTACTGTAACTTCTATTTCTCGCCTCAAATGTTTTCAGAATCATCTTGTAGTGTACTGTTTAGCTGTGAAATGAGAACGTTTGTTCCGGCTGGTGGGCGGTGCTTGGTATTTCCTTAACATTGATCTCAACATGGCGGCGGGGTCACAAACTTTCTCATTTTTTTAGATTACCTGTCTCATGCACTACTGTCAGGATATAGTGACCGTTTTATAAAAATAACTTCTTTAAATCATATTTGCTCTAATTCTACTCACTGCAGCTTTAACAGACATTTCCATTCTAATATCAGTCACTTTAACATGCTGCATCTGTACTGCCTCTACTGTTGATTGGTATAATTATATGAGATTAACTATTGTTGAAGATAACACATGTACCATTCGTATCTCAGATTCTGAAAATTCATAAGAACAAGGTGCACATGTACCTTTTTCACCATAAGAGTATCTCGATTGATTGATTAAGCAGAAATTGTATCAGTGTTGGAAGGTGGTGGAGTCATATTTCTCTTATATTCCCTCACAACACTGATCTATTGTCATGACAGATTTAACCTTGGCCATCATATTCTTTATTATGAGAGTTGTTCAAATGATTGTAGAGCATACCGTTTACTCTTGGAGAAATAGATGGATCTTTATAATGGACTGTTGTTTGTAGCTAGATGAAGTGCACGCTAACATGATCCAGTTCTGGTTATTTTTCTGCCTGCAGACACAATTCTTTCTCCACTTTCTCTTTTTTTTCTGCTGCACTAACGCTGCTAAAAGTCTAGAGGAGGTAGACTGCCTACACATTTTCGAATAGAAATTGATTATAATAACGGCCTTGTTCCCCACAGCAGAAGAAGAATATTATTGTGATTCTTTCATCACCATACTCATCTGGGTTATGGGGAAAAAAAACCTATGATGTGTAAAATGGAGTTAAAATAAACAGCCTCATTCTCTGACTGATTCCAGTGTACCTTTGAAAATTAGATAATGGGTGTTCAATGAATCCCCTTCATATGGAGGGAATTTTATTATCTTTCAAGAACAAAAAAACAAATATTCTAATTAAAATGTATGCAATGCTTTTCATGTGACGGTCTTGTCACACCAACCCACTCTCATTTTTGAAGATATAACATGAAACCAGTACGTTCTGAGTTTTAATATTAAGTACATTTTCTGCAGCTCGCATGTTCGAAACCATTTTACAGAGATATAGAAGCCAAAACGTTTTGTCCTTCTTAGCATGTGTTTGAATTATACTTTAAGGCCCAGACACACTGAAGCAACGTCAAAGAACTAACGGCGACGAAGGCCGACTGTTCGGTTGCCTCAAATTGCCTTTAACTTGGCGGACAAGTTGCACTTGAACACAGCGCAAAAACTACAGCCGACAGCCAGTTAGCACGTATGTTCTGTCCCCGCATGAGAGGAAATAACTCTCCATACGAGCACGTTGCGGTAGTCTGTGGCCCAATCCAGATGTCCACGCTCACGGACTCAGTCAGTTAAAGGCGCGTTCCCACAAAGTCCGTGAGGGTTTAGGGCTGTCCCACTGTCAAATCATCTAGTGCTCAAGCACTCTCTCACAGACATTTTGAGCCCTTTGTGAACACTTTCCGTAAATCCGCATTTCTACGGACTTAAACGTTAAACACAGTGTTACCAGGGGAAGCTCGGGGAAGTTAAAAAATGGTAAACAAAGAGGACGGCTCAAGGGTGTTCAACCTGGCATATTAGATTTATACAGAAACATCACCATTAAAGATTTAAGATGGTAGATAAAGAAACACATGAAATCAGAGGATTGCAAGCATTAGACTATATTACACACCTGGTTTATTCCTCAACCATTTCTTTTAATTATGCTTAATGATGGTGTTTTGACAAAAATGAGCAGATCCTCTCATGTCACAAGGCAAGAGCCTGGAAGACATTCAAATCAAAGTAAAAAACATAAAATAAAAATAAAAACCCACAATTAGCATCAATTTAACATGACATGTCGCTGCAAAGTGCTGTCCCATTCATATTTATACCATTGTAAGCCCTTGCAGCATCTCACACCATTTATCGGGTGACGTCAGTTAAGTAGCTGAGGGTTCAGGACTTAAGGCCTTGGGGGGGACATTTGGATTGAGTCTTCATTCGTCATTCAAAAAGGGAAACCAGAAGACCAAGGACGGCGGATATACAAGCCGTTGTTGTGAAACAAAGCAGCGCCTGCCGACCATTTTTCACACCACTCTCACTCACCACTTAGTTTCATTCCAGATGGCCATGTGGTTGTGAAAATATCTGTGTATTGGAATGATCAGATGAGATGAAGATGAAAAACGAGAAGAGCCTTCTGTGTGCCCTTTTGACTTGACTCGTTTGCGATTCAACACGCTGAATCGACCAAAAAGCCTCCCACACGGGCAGACCAGTGCCAATGGTGAGGGAAACACTGCAAAAACTAGGGTAACAGATGCTCACTGACTAAACAATATTTTTTCATTATTATTTTTAGAACAATGCATATGTCTTTAATTCGTTTTATTTCATTCGATAAAAAGCAAAATGTGATTTTTCAAAAACTATCTTTTCATGACGTGAGAGTAACTGAGTTAATGAGGAGTATTGTAAATTGACTCATTAACTTGAGAATTGTCTCGGGTTAATGACTGCTAACCACAGAGTCCAATATGCTAAATCAATCTAAATAAAAGGCAGATTTTGAAAAGACCCCTGTTTTCTGAGCTATAAATGAAGGTGACAGAATGAGTTTTGCTCGTTGTTAAATACATGAAATAAAGAAGTTTAATAAAGAACCTTTCAACTTGAAATATCTCACTGCACAAATCTTCAAGGTATTTTCCCCTGTGCATTACCTTCAGTTATAGTGTGCCAGCAACTGTTTCATTTTTAAAGGTACAATTGATAACATTGATAACATTCAGCCACTAGATGTCGCACTCTCCCTCCCCCATTCCATTGCATTCACTTCACAACAAATGGTTGCCAGTTCGTTGCATAACCTGCATATTTTATGGTCCAGCGGAATGACTCAGACAGACAGACAGACATGTCAAGTAAATCTTTCGTGGTAGAGTATTGAAGTCATTTTGCAACATGTAGCAATGTTTATTATTATGGGGCTGACAGCCAATGAGATGCAGCAGCGAAACTCGGTGTCCCTCAAGCTACCATGTGTAATCTACTCAAAAATCGAGAAACAGTCATGGCTGTTAGAGATGGAGACAAAAAACAAATGCGCAAGGGGAAATCACAAGTGGTTGAAGCCGTGCTCGTCAAGTGGATTGATAATGCCCGGTCAAGGAATGCACCCTTAAAGTGAAACTCTGTCGATCCTCAAACCGGCTTCGCGCTACCGCAGCACAGGCAGCAAGGAAAGCCCCGGCAAATGGGCGCCGTTGATCTGCTCGCACCACCTGTGCTGCAGTGACACACCTCAGCAAAAGGCATCAACAAAGATCCAGACCAACCAATCCAGACTCGAGAATCCAAACTACCTGAACAGAGTCGTCCCAAAAAACTGACGCTCCGTTTTTTTTTTAGCAAAGGAACTACTAGTTTTTTAAATTATTCCTCTATTTCTTGTAGTGCTGTTTTCCAATAAATCAGGAATCTGTCATTGTGTAGGTACCTGGAGCATTATTTCATTTCACTTATTTCCCTTACGGTTGGAGTGCTATTTCTGAGCTGGCGAACAATGAATGCATTCAGTCTAAACTGAATTGAAAGGCTGAGCAGAGTTTTTGCTTGTCTACACTTTCACTGAGTAATTGCATTTAGACTGCTGAAATATGTGCCTTTATTCTGGCACTATGTGTGTGTGCGTGTGTGTGTGCGTGTGTGCGTGCGTGCGTGCGTGCGTGTACTCTTATCATCGAGCAGCGCACCCTATACTCTTTTCTAAATCTAAGTTACCCTTCCTTTAAAGTGACCCTATGCAAAGACCATATCAATTTGTGTGAGGCAAAGTGTGAGGCAGCCCTGTGACACAGTAAGTAATGTGAAAGCCGCAGGAACACATTGTTGGAAGCTCTATTGTCGAAAGTTCAGTATGTCCACATATAGGCTTTATCCTTTCATGGTCTAATATCATTAAATTTGGTTATCCTTTCTATGGATTTGCATTCCTCCATATAAAGCTGGAAGGAGAAATCATGTGTGTTTGTGTGCGTGTGTGAAAGCATGTTTGATAAGAAAGAGACAGGCATGTAATTGTGTAGCCAGAGCATTTTAATGACTCCTCTCTTACTCACAGGTTATCGTTGTGGCAAACAGCCACACACACACACACACTAGCTTATGGGATGTTGAATCTTCCTGCTCATTTGAATACAGATTGTGTGAAAGCTTTCTGCTACTACAAAGACTGAATGCTGACTTGTCGAAATACACGTAAGAATAGTTTGGGCATGAGATGGCATGCAGTAGAAAGGGACTGTGTGCGATGAATGCAGATATGGCTGTCAAGGGGACAGCCTCAAGGTTAGCACTCACCAAGGGGAATCAGCTGGAGACTGCTCTTAACTAACAGCATCTCCAGAGCAGTGTGATGCAAGCTCTTTGGGGACATCAGGCTGTACACACAGTATAGAAGCACATATACAGTTCTTTCAAATGTCTTTTGAAATCTACAACCAGAGAACAATATAGACATTGGGTTGGTCCAGTGTGAATTTTCACCTTCAATTCTCTAACACTGTATGTACGTGAGTGTGATGTAATGGCAGTAAAGTGGTAGATGAATACAGTAGCAAATTAGAAAATAAATTATTTCAATTTTAAAACACACAAAGAAATACATTTTTTTGAGACATTTTCAAATTTGGCAGTCCAAATTTGGTTTCTTAAGATTTATGTTTCCTTTTTTTATCAAGCACTAGCTATCTACTTGCGTAAGCCAACACAGTTAGCTTGTTGTAGCAGCCCTGAACATAAATGTATATACGTAGATACCGCATTGGCCGCTTCAGCTAGTTGCTGCGATACGTCAGCGACGCCGCCATATTGGGGAGGTCAGGACTGGCCTGTAAACACATACAAGTGAACGGGGGAGTTACTGTTTTTCTGGATAAAAAGCACTACAACGTTTACATTTCACTAGGGACCTAGACCTTTAAAAAAAGAAATTCACAATGAGACATGGTCCCTCCAAAACTGCATGACCAACCACCTGGCTTGTGGACTATTTAAGGAAGTGTCAAAATTATTCATAAATATTACCCTACCATTCACTACATCATAACTCATAAAACCTGATGATCCAAGAGTGAATGTGATAGCTAGCTAACTAGCTAGCTAGCTCCAGCGGGTTATCAACCTGTTGTTTTTGTGTAAAAGCTAAGACTGGTGATGGCCTATAGTAATTGATGTCTTCATCCACTTGGCTGTAACTGGATTTGTGTTGATGTCTGAGTACAGCCTACTTCTGTCTCAGACTAATTCATCAATAGCTGTGCCAGACCATAATGAGTAAAAGGGAACATTGTAAGATGGCTCATCCTGCATGCTTTTACATGTAAAGCTGACACCAGTATACCCATATAAATGAAGAGAACCAGTAAAATACTGGTAGGTGTATCATCTGTTGCCACATCATTCAAAAAGAGCCATCTACAGTGTGTTTTTCTTGGTTTCTGTGTGTTGTGTGTCCATGACATAGCCACTGAAGCTCTCACTGAGCTTTACAGGACCTCTGTTCTGTGAAATCCTTTATTGACCAGCTCTTATCCTTGGATCCGCCTTTATCCCTCTGTTTACAGCTTCTTGTCCTCTTCACATTTACTTTTATCCCTCCTCTTCTCTTTGCTTCTTGGCATTTACCCAACAATCTCTCCTTCTTTCTTTCCCCATCCTTCACTCCCTCCCTCCCCTGTTTGAGTATCCAATACACAGATAGTGATTTTTTAGAGGTAATTACACATTTTGGCAAAACTGCAGTCCACTACAGACTGTGTGGATGCGTAATTGCAGTTTCTATATTTTTCCTCAGCTTGCAGTTCAAGTAATGCCAATGTTCCAACAATCTGATGAAAATGTTTCGAGGGTGCCGCTCTCCCTCCATCACACTCCTCCGTCAGGTGATGAAACAATCACTGCACTCTCCAAAAACAGATTGTTACGTTACTGATTTTATGCCTTAGTGATTTATGCCGTGTCACACTGGAACCATAGGAGAAGCAAACCTTGCTCATCTCCCCCTCTTCTGCTTTGTCACCAGCCTAAATTACAGCATTGACCACGACCAGTCTATTATGTTATTGCACAAAGTGAGAGCTTGACCACACATTTACAGTGAGCTCTGACCAGTCTTTTAAATCAGATTGACAGTAGCGGTGCCAGCCAGGATAGAAAAGAGAGCTGTGTACTCTCTCCAACTGCTGCTTGACGTGTGGGTGTTCTGCTATTCTGACAATAGATCAATACACACTCTCTAGTTGACCGGCCCCATGTCCCACGTCCTGTGGGAAGGCGGAGAGCACAGGGGCAGAAGAAGAAAAAAGGAGAGTATAAGAAAACTGCACTTTGTTAGTGCAGACAAATGGAGGATGCCAGTCAGCATGGCAAGCAACCACCTCCGTCCACCCTGCATGACTTTACTTCTCTTCCTTCTGATTAAATACCACTCTTGGTTCCAGAACATCTTTTATTGCTCTGCTTGTACAGCATATAATTGACATTGCACAGGGTCAAATTGCTAGTTAAATGGTAATGATGATCAAACAACGGTGTGAATACAAAATCAACAATCATTGCAATACACATCAGACCGGCAATATGTCATCCAGAGTAGGCTCTCATGACCACGCCCCCTTTTGGAGGAAAACAATCCTGTGGACGGTAACAGCATAAATAGAAGAAGTTGAAACATGTCTCCAAACTTCTACTTTAAAGAAACCGGTAATAGTAATAATGCTGAAGAGATGCTGTGTAGTTGGTTACATCAACAATAAATCCAAAAACGATGATCTCCGATTTTTGCCCCTGCTATGTTCTGAAAAAAATAGAATTGACGGGCTTTATGGCTCCAAACTATAGACCAGACCAGCATGGCGTCATCACCAAGACTGTGCTCCCTTTTGGGGAAAGAAACTCTCTGTCAAAATAAGAGAAAATGCAGAAAATCTGTTAACCGAGGCTTTCACACTGAGATTTGAGGCACATACGATACGTTAATATTCACTGTCGGTGTGGTAAATCGCTGAATGTTGCTGGTTACAGTAACTAGTATGGGTAGCTAACGTTAGCTTGAGTGTGAGTCCGCTGCAGTAAATTAAACAGTTGGCTATTAACAGGCTGGTTATTTACAGACATCACTTAGCCTAACATGATTCAATCAAATATGTAGAGACATCTGAATAAGCAATATCCGGCCACTGTGTTGGACAAGGGGGAGACTGAAGGGACATGGCGGCGATCAACCTTCATTTATTAAGGAATCACGAACGCTCAGGTTCAGGTAAGGTTGCAAAATAATTATTAGACATGTGTGTAATACAAACGTTTGGTTAAAAAGATGAATGCGTACAAACTTGTCAAAATTACAACCCAAACATAGGTCAAATTACATTCAAATTTATGGGATCTTCGGTTTTCTTTCCCCCAAAAGGGGGCACAGCCTTGACTTTTTGCGAAGTAGCTGTATGTGCCGGTCTGACGTATAGGGCAGCTGAAATCCCATGTGCTCCTCAAAGACATAGGCTCTATTTATCCATTTCAAGTGTCTTGTACCCGGATAAAATCCAAATGAGATTTATGACACTTTTGTTTACCCTGAGCCACATTAATGCGTCTCTGTTGGCCAGATCACAAATCTGATTACAATCACTCTTGGTTTTTCCCAGACTACATGTACATCAGGGTCAGCTCTCCTCCAGTCCAGAAGGTGGTGGTAATGGACCTGAGGCTATTTGGTAGCTTCCAAAAACACCAGAATAAGAATAACTTAAACAGTTTAGCTACAAACACCACTACAGTCCATAAACTAACTCAAACTATGAATGGGACAAAATCCTCTTCATGTGCTCGCATTTGCGCTTCTCCCTAAACCACACAAATCATCCAGTGGTTGAACAGATCAGGGATCAGATAAATGCACGTCTTGTGTGATTGTATTTGTTGAAAACGCTGGAGACATTTTTTCCCTCTTGTTGCTTTAACGAGACAGAGAAAAGCTAATTGACCCGTCTCTAAGCCGCTCCTCCCCCTGCTACTCCATCAAGCTGTCAGAGCTGCATAGAGCCCGCACTGTCACTAGCTGCACTCCATGCATAAAAATCAAAAAATTAAAAAGCGATTTCAGAGAGAGGCAGACAGAAAGATCTACAATATGTGTTTAGAGGATATACACCGCCAGCTCCACCGACCAAATTTGAATATTGACATCCAATCACAATCAAGATGTCAGATCGGATATTAAAATCAAAATAAAGAGAATGCATATTAATACCAGGTGAGAATGCCCATGATCAGATGTCATCATCCAGATAATGTATTTAATAGGGCTGTCAAAGTTAACGTGAAAATAACAAGTTAGCACAAATTAGTTTTACACTAATTTCTTTAATGCATTAACGCAACTTGGGATTTTTATGAAGGAGGCTGAATAACACTCCACACTTACACTACATATTAGCGAGAAATAACTGGTATGGCCATTTTCAAAGGGGTCCCTTGACCTCTGACCTCAAGATATGTGAATGTAAATGGGTTCTATGGGTACCCACGAGTCTCCCCTTTACAGACATGCCCACTTTATGATAATCACATGCAGTTTGGGGCAAGTCATAGTCAAGTCAGCACACTGACACACTGACAGCTGTTGTTGCCTGTTTGATTTGAGTTTGCCTTGTTATGATTTGAAACTATTTTTTTTTCCAAAATGCAGTACATACCAGTACCTAGTGAGGGTTTCTGTACAATATTTACCTCAGCCAAGGCCGAAGGTCTAGGAAGGAGGTTTGGTGGTTTGTTTGTTGCTTTGTTTGTTAGTTAGTTTGTGTGTTTGTCCGTTAAGATTACTCCAAAAGTCCGTGATGGATTTGGATGAAATTCTTTGGAGCGGTGGGATGTGGCACAATGAACAATCCATTCGATTTTGGTGACGATCCGGATCATGATCCGGATTCAGGAATATTTTGAAGAATTCCGATCAGCTTGAGCATTAAGACCACAGGGTATAACATATGCACAGTGTAACTGATGACGCGTTGATGACGCATGACCCCGCCTCCTTCCTCCTTCTGAGAGCAGAGAGATACGTGTGTGGATGTGTGTGCGGGAGCTGCTGACCGTCCGCGGTGAGAAAGAACAAAGCTGTAGCTGACGGGATGAGAGACAACGTAGTGTAACGTTATACAGACATAACAAGGCTGCTGAATGAGAGAGGCATCCGCTGATACGTTACACACCGAAACACACCGTGTTGATAATAAGCTGACCAGCTGTGATCTGTTTTTTAAGTCAGGCACCTTGGCGGAGGTCTGCGCTCTCCGAGTGCCATTCTAGTTGTCAATGTTTTGTGTTGTTAATTGATTTCCAATAATAGATATACACATACATTTGCATATAGCAAGCATATTTGCTCACTCCCATGTTGATAAGAGTATTAAATGCTTGACAAATCTCCCTTTAAGGTACATTTTAAACAGATGAAAATGTTATGATTAAGTATTTTAATCGATTGACAGCCCTAGTATTTAGATAAAGAACCCAATGTTGTGTTGATGGATATCACCTGAGTTAGGTCGGCACCGACAGAAAAGAAGCCCATACTTTGATGACACAGTGTACATTCCTGCTTGTTAAACCTTCATATACGGGGCCTGAGAGTCCACTATATGTTGTCAAAGTATAGCCCTGGAGCACATCCTTAGCAGATGCTCCACAGCACTGCGGAGGGATGATATGATCACAATTTTGAAGGTCATTGTTAAAAGCCATCTGCTCAGTTTATGATGGGATCGCGCCCTTAAAAAACACTTTCACCTTCATGAGAGTCGGGGAGCATCAAAGAGCTGCTGGTAGATCTGAAGAAACAACTGAAATTCTTTCAGCACGTTGCAATCGGGAATCGTTCTCTTGTCTTAATCCACCGAGTAAAGCTGCAGGTGCTGACGGTCCCCTAGGGGGATGAAGCCATAGAAAGGCAACTGAATGTTGAATGGGGCAACAAGGAGCAAAGAGCTTTCCAGTAGAGGTTGGATTCAGGGGCTTTGTTGCCTGACGTATGTCTGACAAGCCTTCATCTTGTTCGGCATTAAGGGGAGGAGGGGGTGAAGAGCCGTCAGCAGCACCGGTGAAATGGTGAATTGGGATCTGATGAGCCTTGGCTGGGTCACAGAAGCAAATCATGTTTCAACACTAGATCAGTTTCAGCACAGGAGCATAGAAATAAAGTGCAGCCCTTATATGTTCTCTACAATTTCCTGCATTTCTACTCCTATAGCTCCCTTCCTCCAGTTTTATTTCACCTTTCTCGCTGTCATTTTCATTCCTCTACTCTAATCCTTGTGTTCTCCCACTGAGGCCAAAGGTTGAGCTGGAAATAGATATTCCCTTCCCAGTCACTACGGTATCGTGTGATTAGCTACTCGATTCAGCTATTAATTCATCTCACTGAGGAGGGGGTGGGGGTCGGGGGGGACAGTTTAGAAAGAAATAGAGTAGTAGAAGCACAGCGTTGAGAAGAGCAAGGTTAAACAACAAACACGATACCCCTAATCAGTTGTACATTAAGATCTCATGAAACATTAAGACCCTCGGTCATGTCTACCTTGTTTTGTTTTGAATCATTTATAGTGTTCCTATCTATGTTTTTCTTCCTCTAAACTCATTATAAAAGACTCCAAGGAGGATTATAATACAACCTTGGATGCCTTTATTCATGTATATGCTGTTCGCATGAATATACAGTGGGTATATAAGCATGTGTGTGAGTGTGTATGTATTCTACACACATGTATGTACTATGTGTATGCTGTATGTATACTGCAACCTCTTAAACATGCACTAGGTAGAATATTTTTGGCATCATTGGGCTAAAATTCCATAATAACCTTTCAGTATATTACAATTCAAGTGTTCTGAGAGAAAACTAGACTTCTTCACCTCCTCATGGCTCTGTTTTCAGGCTTTAAAAAATCTAGCCCATGACGGAAGACTTTGACCAATCACGGGTCATTTCCATTTCCAATACCAGCGTCGCTGTTCCTGCGCATAAATAGAAAGAGGTCCTGGTTAAAAAAGAGATAGAATTAGGGAGTAGCTGGCTAGTGTGTCCTGGAATAATGTAATAAACTTAATGACTGGTCAAGACTGTTGGTTGTTAAATACACTGCACATTGTACATTAGTAATAGGCCTACGGAACTGTATTTGATTGCATATGATTGAACTCGTAGCTCCTCCAATGTTTTTACTGTTTCATACTATTGTCTTATTTGTAACTCGTGTTGATTGTGGTGAAACCAAAGACAATTTTCCACATTGTGGACTGTAAAGTTTCTAACAAAGAACTACGAGCGAGAAGGGGACTACAGAAAGAAAGAAAGAAAGGAGGGACAAGAGTAAGCCACCAAAAGAAAGAAGTGAAGAAAGACATAAGGGAGCAGGGCATACAAATTGGAAGAAGACATCATGACAGATGGAGAGAAAGAGCCAAAATAACACCGCAGAGAGAGACAGAAAGAGAGAGAGAGAGAGAGAGAGTGTGCTTCTGATTATTACAAGGAAAGAAAGATTGCCTCGGTGACATATTAGTTTAATCAAGCGAAGCTGTATGGGAGTTGGGAGAATCATTCGACAGAGCTGTCGTCATTCAGTTAAATTGATGCCGGTCCTCATTTCCATCCTTCTCTGTGTCTCTGATGTATTCTGATGTGCACAGAAAGCGACTGGAGCAAGATCTGACCACAAATTGCCCACTATTCAAAAGTGCACTAGAGTCAGTGACTGTGTTTGTGTGTGTGCATGAATATATGCAAACAGTTTTCATCCCTTTGTGTGGATGTCCGCATGCATTTGTATTTGCAAATCTGTGGGCGTGCATGCAGGCGTGCATGTGGGCGTGCGTGTGTGCGCGTGCGCTCGTGCGTGTGTGCGCGTGCGTGTGTGTGCGTGCCCTTCCCAGAAATGGACTGCCTGCAGCTCGTTGGCCACCTGGTCCTCTGTGATAGCTCTAACCCAATAAAGAGCTGAGAGAGACTGACTGGCAGTGGCTGTCAGGGCAAACTCTGCCAGACCACACAGTCTGAAAGGAAACCCTCCCACTCGTGTGTGTGTGTGTGTGTGTGTGTGTGTGTGTGTGTGTGTGTGTGTGTGTGTGCGTGTGTGTGTGTGTGCGTGTGATTGTTCACCTGTCTGTCTCGCTTTTTATTCCTGGTTCTGCCTTTACAGAATGTATACATTAATTATACGCATAGGAGGGACACTGCACTCTTCTGCTGTCTTTCTTATGTGTCGTATTGTGCACCAGACAAAAACTTGAATTTGAATCCAGACCTTGACAACTCAACGCGCCGCCCCTGCTTTTACACATAAAGCTTTTGAATTGACGTGAGGCGAGAACAAGGGATAGAACAGCACTGCTTGTCATACTTTGTCTTTTATGTTTACACATGCTGACAGCATACCACAGAATGACAGCTCATGTATTTTAACAGACAGATGATATGCATGCTAAAAAGCCCTTTGTCCATAGTTATACAGGAGAATTGGGGTTGCTTATACACACATAAATTTGTGATGTAGTAGTAACTGGTTTAAAGGGACTTGTGCGGCGCCCATTTACAACATACCTGTTCGGAACGGGCCGGTTGCTTCGATTTTTTTCCCTTCGATTTTCTCGACAACCGTTCATCTGATAGACTTCACACTTGGCGGTTGTATTGCTGAGGACCCAAGGAAGTGCAGTGTCGAGTGCGAGCTCTTGAGATCTACGGCAGGTATTCTCAACCACTGAGACCCACTGCTGGGCCTCAGAGTGCCACCTAGTGGGCCGCAGAGGTACTGCCAAATGGTTAGATGAACCTCTTCAAAATCCGACGGCCACTATTCTGTCTGTCAGAGGTTATAGCGGGCTCAGTTTTAAAGTTAGAGTGAAGACTGGTATCATATGGAACTAAAAAACCTATGGAATCCATTGGTCCCAGCCATGTCATGCTAGCTTGTGGGAAGGAGGCTAAATAACGCTCAAAATTTACGCTAAGTTTTGTTGAGGAAAAACTGGCATGGCCATTTTAAAAGGGGTCCCTTGACCTCTG
>CAKAOH010003295.1:0-10066 GCA_916701665.1 Sebastiscus tertius
GTCCTTTCAAATCAAACAGTTTGTCACACAGAAATGAGCAGAGTTTTACATCAATTGCTGCTTTTTTCTTTTTATTTTCTTTGTGCACTTGGTCAATAAACAGGATTTATTACACAGACTTAAAAACTGTTCAAATTTATTTGGTCAAGTTTGGATGTGAGGAGGTTTTGTTTTTACAAGATCCGAGTACTTCTTTCACCAGTGCTCTTGACTAGTACATTCACTTTGACATATAAAATTGGCGGACTGCCCCTTTTAACTCTCCCCGGTGTTCGGTGCAGTGAGCCGGATTCCACCACTAGAGTTCTCCCTCTGGTTCATTAGCTCGTTATTAGTAGTGAAAAATGTCTATAAAATATCAAAAAAAATATCTGAAAACTAAACAAAATAGTATCTATTAAAGAGGACTTTCTACACGCTTAAACACATGAAAAAAAACATTCAGAAATATGAAAAAAGTAAAAAATATCAAAAAAATACGTGAAGATACGAAAAATCTGGGAAAATGTCTGTAAAAAATATGTGGAAAAAATATATTGAAAAATCTGGGTATTTTAGTAAAATGTGTGAAAACAAAAAAAATAGTATCTATTAAAGAGGACTTTCTAAAAGCATGAAAAAAACATTCAGAAGTATGTGGAAAAAAAAGTAAAAAACATCCCAAAAATACGTGAAGATATGAAAAAATTTGGGAAAATGTCTGAAAAATATGTGAAAAAAAATATTGAAAAATTTTCAAAAAATCTGGGAATATTAGTAAAATATGTGAAAACAAAAAAAAAAAATGACATGTAAAATCGGCGGACTACCCCTTTAACTCTCCCCGGTGTTCGGTGCAGTGAGTCGGATTCCACCACTAGAGTTCTCCCTCTGGTTCTCCAGCTCGGCTCTGTTTACCTCCCAGCCCAGCGCTGCTGCTGTTCTGTGGCCAGCTGGACACAAACACAACCACCATCCACAGCCTTCAACCAGCCCCGAAACATCACTAATGTAAGCTGCCTCGACCTTCAATCCTTCGCGGATTTCCCTGCAGCAGCTGTGTGTTTAGAGACACCGAATTGAAGGTGAGTTTGATGTTTATTCTGACAAACACTGCGAGCTAGCTATCTAGCCAGCCAGCGACAAAGCCTATAGAAAGGAGGCTAGGACACGGGTCCTGGTGTGTCACGCATGCGCAGTGTGACTGAAGCTGCAGAACTAAACATGCAGAAGCAGCGTTCAGTTTTTATGCACCAAATATCTGGAACAAGCTCCCAGAAACCTGCAGGTCCAACTCTGAGTTCTTTTAAATCAAAGCTTCAAACTTTCCTGTTTGCTGCTGCTGCTGCCTTTTATTAAACCAGATAATGATTTTATATACTGTACCAGAGCTTTTACTCTTGTGTGTTATATTCTATTTTAGCTTCTAACCTAGCTTTTATTTTTAGCTTGTTTTTATTTTCCAATCTTTAATGTTTTTATGACTGTTTTAATTATGTCTTAATGTTCTTTTGCACTTTGTCGCAATGTTCTTAAAGGAACTATTTGTAACTTTCAGAATTTGCCTTCCGGCTCAGCTCTCTTTTCGTCACAACGGTGCGGTAAAGCGAATGCAATACCGCCCCCGCTGCTTCGAATCTCCGGCTAATCTCACGTTCCATAGTCCCCTCACTCGCAAACAAAACCCCTAAGTACTTGAACTCCTTCACTTGGGGTAAGGATTCGTTCCCTACCTGGAGTAGGCAATCCATCGGTTTCCTGCTGAGAACCATGGCCTTGGATTTAGAAGTACTGATCCTCCTAAAGGCAGATAGTGCATGTTTAAACTTCTTAAAGTCCTAACAGTAAATAATAATAATAATAAAATTCAATGTTCTTTTGCACTTTGTCGCAATGTTCTTGAATGTTTATGTAAAGCACTTTGAATTGCCCTGTTGCTGAAATGTGCTCTACAAATAAAACTGCCATGCCTTGAATTAATTAAAGAAAAAAGAAAAAAAAAACAAAACCCATCGTTCACTTAAAAGAGCCGGCTCTTTGAACCGAGTCGTTCGCAACCGACACATCACTACTGCGCATGCGTAATAGACCGCCGTGTCTCATCCTCTTTCTACAGGCCTCGGCCAGCCAGCTAGCACCGTTAGCTTAGCCGTTAGCTTAGCCGTTAGCTGCCTCTCTACATCCCGTGATGGAGGACTGTGAACATGGCGCCCTCCAAAACAAACTAGCCAGTTAACCGGAGTGTGTTCAGCTGTGTTCTTATAACGGTGAGTTAGAGCTTTAAATTTGAACCTTAAATAATAATAATAATAATAATAACAATAACAGTTTGTCTTCTTTTGATTGTGAATCTTGTTTAGTTAGCTAGCTAACTAGCTAACGTTAGCTTGCTAGCATATAGCTAACAAAAACAGCCTGTGTGTCTGGCAGCCAACCAGCCAACCAGTCATTTAGCCTGCTTGTTCTGGGGTTGTATCATTTAACATATATAAACAGTGTATATTGGCTGGTTTGAGTTATTTAGTGTTTAGTTAAATGGGTCTTTTTGTCTTGACACGCTTTGGTTTGGTGGCTAGCTAGCTAATGCTCCATGTGTGGCCTTCCAAGGCTCATCCTCTTTGTTGCCACAAATCTACGAGTTTGTATTTAATGTGACATTTAACTACCAGCTTTGTTGCTGAGTTTTAATAGTTTGATAGTGAGATGATCAGCCTGTTTGGTCTCCTCTTATTGGTGTCACACTGAGGTTGCTATTAGCTGGCATAGAGAGTCATGCTATAAACAATCTTTCAATCAATCAAGAATAGCTCCACAACTACCAGGTCTATATGCAGGATCTGGGTCTCTATGGATAGATAAGACCTCAGAGAATTCATCCCCAGTGTCAGTAGCATTGTGAACCAAAGGAAAAATGTACATTTTTATCCTCACCAGAAATGTCTCTTTCTTTGGACAGCGTTGCATCCTTCAAGACTGTCATCATAGTTGATTTAATTGATATCATAACTAACAGGGATGATTTTTGATTCATGATTCTTCTATTAACCTCTTAAACCTTTGGGTGCTGGAAGGTGTGGTTCGCCTACTACAGACATACACAAAATAAATCAAGGATAGCTCCACAACTACCAGGTCTATATGCAGGTTCTTGGTCTCTATGGATAGGTAAGACCCCAGAGAATTCATCCCCAGTGTCAGTAATATTGTGAACCAAAGGAAAAATGTACATTTTTATCCTCACCTAAAATATTTTCTAGATTAGACAGTGGATAACACCATTATAGCAATGATGCCATGCACAGAGATGCCACTGAATTCATTCAGCAACTCATTGACTACAACTGTGCCACAGCAGATATAAATAACACAAAGCACATACATCTTTGTTGCCAAATCTAAGAGTTTGTATTTAATGTGACATTTAATTACCAGCTTTGTTTTAGCTGAGTTTCAAAATACAGTGTGATAGTGATAGATGATCGGCCTGTTTGGTCTCATATCGATGTTATCGATATCATGCTATAAACAATCTTTGGACAGCGTTGCATCCTTCAAGATCCTGATTTAATTGATATCATAACTAACAGGGATGATTCTTGATATGGAGTCACGTTCTCTCAGGTCTTATTAACCTATTAAACCTTTGGGTGCTGGAAGGTGTGGTTCCCCTAGTACAGACATACCCAAAATAAATCAAGAATAGTTCCACAGCTAGCAGGTCTATATGTATAATCTTGGTCTCTATGGATAGGTAAGACCTCAGATAATTCATCCCCATTGTCAGTAACATTGTGACTGTTAACTATGCCTGAGTAAGTTGTGAAGAACCAAAGGAAAAATGTACATTTTTATCCTTGCCTGAAATGTTTTCAAGATGAGACACCATTATAGCGATGATGCCATGCACAGAGATGGCACTGAATTCATTCAGTAACTCATTGACTACAACTGTGCCAAAGCAGATATAAATAACAAGAAGCACATAGATTCTGCGGAGGTTTTAGTCAGGATAAGACCAGGCGGACTCTCCATTTGGCCACTTGGATACCCAAAGTGTACCAAATGGGTTTTCTACCTCTTGAAAGGAATCTGGCTATAAAATACTACTGATATCCACTACAGGAGGCTATGTGCACACAATGGATTCTTTGGCCATGACATTTACCCTGTGCATCATCATTCTACTATTGTGCATAGTATAAAGTCAATAAAAAAAAAAAATTGTATAATTTTGACTCCAAATAGAATAGTTTTATTATAATAATGAAATATGATTAAGTAAAACTTAGATAATAACAAATAAGATCAATAACAATATAACTAAGATATCAAAAAAGAATCCAAAGTCAAGTTTGTACATTCAATATAAAAACGGTCAAAAACATAATAAAGTAAAAAATACAATTTCTTGTGCGTTGATTTTGTTACTAAAATATTGAAATCATCGTCAAACAAACATTGTTTGGGAGAATACACCTGGAGTGTTGTTTTAGTAGCGTTAAGGCGTCGTCTTTTAGAAACAATTCAGAAAATAGACCACCACAGCATTTTATGAAGTTTTTAAAAGCAGCGTTTTAACACACAGCTCAGAAGAACCCGGTACCGGATCCATGGGGTAAAAGAGGTTAAGCGGGAACAACAGCGCTGTGTAGTCTCATTGTTTACCCTGGGAGCCACAAAGCCCTCTCAACCTGTGTTAGCTGTCTTCTAATTGGCCTCCGGTGTCGCACACCTTGTCTAATTGATTGGGGAGCACGTAGGCGTCGACCTTTCATCATGTAGTGTGAGCTCTCTGGAGACAGAGGTGCAGGCTGGCAGCAGTGTGCCAGACAGAGTTGGCTGTGTGTTGTGTACACGCCAGCCCAGCGGACGCATGCGGAGGAGAGCCTGAGTGGCCACGCTGCCTTGGCATCGTGGCACAGGTGTCCCTCCTTCACACCTGCTGCATTGACACGGAATAGGGGAGCTCACATTACTCACTGTCACCTTTCTGCTCTCATTTCCTCTTTCTCCTTCAGCTGTGTTGTGAGGGTGTGAAGTGGGGATGCACCGATTGCAAAATTCTGGGCCAATAGTGATGTTTAAAAGAACAATAGCCGATACCGATGTTTTTAGTTTATTTTGTTTTTGCGGTTATATATTCCCCTTTTGTGTCAGGGAAACAAAGACCTCTTCATTATAAACAAATTATTACACGGCTTTGTTGAATACTCTATTCTGATTAGTTAATCACGGCGTTCTGCGGTCTGTTATTTCTTTATAGCAGACAGTTGCTATGGGCGCAGCTCTGATGTCGGACCCTGGCGGACTGTTTTTGTGTCAAATTATCGATTTCTTAAAGGGACTGTTTGTAAGATTCAGAATTGCTTGTTAACAGCGACACCTGTGGCCGTTAAGTCAACAAAAGTCAGCGTCGGGCTCGCGCTTGCTCGCTCTAAATAGACATGAACGAGCATCGCTCAAAACAGTGAGGCGACACACATCAGCTAAAAGCACAATATCACTCTATTTCAGCTGCTTGGCAGTAATGTTAGCTGAGCAGACGGAGGTCTCTCCATGAATCAATGCTGATCCTAGAGTTGGCATTTCCTACTTCAGCCTCCCGACCGCAGCCGGAGGAAGACACCGGCACCTGGTTTGTGTTGGCGTCTGAGCTGAACAGCGTAGCCACAAGCAAGCGCGCATATGCGAACGCGCATGGGAAACCGACCCGGTTGATTTATACGTGTACAAAGTTACAAACAGTCCCTTTAAGTAAGTAGCCGTGTAATAAGCAGGATAATGTACAGCTAGCGGGTCATTGTTGTGAAAGAAACCATGATCATATACATGCATGCACATGTGGAGATGTCTATTTACTGTATGTACAGTGAGTAGGATTTATGTTTACAGTCAAAGGTATGTACATATTATAATATGTACATAAAGGGACAGATGAACATATTACCAAAAAATGTGCATTAAAGACTGTAAAAATGAATCTATAACAGTAGCAGAGGATATTTGGTGTTAAAGGGTTATTGATGTTATAGTGATTTTATAGTATATAGATATAGTGTATGACTGACTAAGTGTTCATTTAAAGGAATCCAGATGCTGACAATGAGTGGTTTAGGTGAGCCTGACTTGCAACGTTAATATCAAATGCATCAAGCTGATATTTGTGTACTTAAGCCCAGGCTCAGATCTAGTCTGTACCAGCCTGAAAGAGAGCAGAGATATAAAATACTATGCTTAAAGAGATGATTATCACACACACCTTCTCAACTTAAGAAACCTCCACTCTGACCATGATCAAAATATCAACCACTACACATGCTTTGTGTTGATTCTCGCTTCATGTGCATTTATTTTTGGATGAGTTGCTTATTTACTCTCAACACCAAATATATTTGTTGCATGTTGTTCTTTCACCCTTAACCACAGTTCATACTCTCATGAGAGAAGTGTGAAGATGAACATCCTCTCACGACATCTGTCACAGCCTCGTCTACCACAAAGTCCACTAAAGCCAAGCCTCCTCCTTCGTATAAAATGCTCCAAGCATTATTATGGTTAGCTTTTGGCTGCGATTTATGAAAGTGACATCTTAAGTTTCACGGATGGTTAAGAGGAGAACCACATAAAATTGGATTTGAAGATATTCGGGGAAGGCCAGGCCTTTGCACCACAGTAAAGAGGCAGCCAGTGTTATTCAGAACCTTTGAAGGTCTCTAAGAGTTTTCCTCGTCATATTCCCTCTGACATTTCCTGAGCGTCCATCAGCACCACAGTATTTGTTTGAAGTCCACATCATATTAAGATTGTCCTCTTAATGACAACAAGACATGATATAATTATGTCTGACTTGTAATCAATGCTTTTCAGGAGGAATATGGCTTACATACATGCATTTTAAATAAATGGCGCTTTTCCATACATTACATTTGCATAAAGCAAACATATTGCCCATTCCCATGTTGATATGAGTATTAAATGCTTGACAAATCTCTCTGTGATTATTGCACATGTAAGACATGTTGATTCAGCGTTGTTGATTGGTATTATGGACTAACTCTTGCAGGGCAGCGAGATATAAAAATATGGGCGGAGAGGTGATCTAAAAGGGTTAAAAAGGGATTTTTCATTTCATCTGGACTTTAATGGTCAGTAATGTCTTCAAAGACGGTCACGTGTGATTCTCATGGTTCTTCACAGTCTTTCTGATGTCGTCATTTGTCCTGCTGACCACTGTGTGTTCTCGTCCTGCGCAAATCAGTTGGAATGAAAACAGTGTCTCTTTATCTAAAGGGTCTGCTGTTAAGCTGCTCTGCACAACCTGCACTTGTGTTTCCCTGCTGTCTTGATGATTAGCTAGTCTAATTATAATAATTATAATACCAGCCGAGCATTAACAAAAGACATTTAACTCAGTGAAAGTAATACAAAATCCTCTCTTCACAACAAACGGCACACTTTAATTCATAGTGTTATAAACTTTTAAGAGACTAGTACAACACTGTGGCTAAACCTGTAAGGAAATGACCCAATGCTGTGAAAAGCTCTCATTATATTTGCCTGTAAAAAAAAAAAAAGATTTTTGATCACGTGTGCTGCCGTCTGTGCACACTAAAGCATTGTGACTTGTTACAAACTTCATTATTGTATTAATATTGAGATATATGTGGAGTATTTGTGCTTTCTAAATTAATAACAAGCAGAGTTTCTGGATAATCTGACTATAAAACCATGTTTACAAAATGCAACTGAAAATGATTGTTTTATGTCACATTAGTATTACCATTTTGGGCAACACGATGAACGCTGTTTCAATTATTTAATGCACATATATAAAGACATATTTTGATGTTCAGCATTGCTGATTGGTATTATTTCTTACAGGGCAGCAAGATATACAAAGAGGCTGGTATTCTTTAATTGGTAGTACTGCTACTATAAAAAATGTGGAGTCTCATGTTTCACGGAACAAAAGAAAAATACGTCTGCTGATTTATTTATTTTTTCCTTTTGTTTCCCCACAGTTGAGATGAATAAGGAAATCATGTCACGCGTGGTGAAGAAGAGGCAGGCGGACCCCAAGGTGGTCCAGTATGTGTGGGCGGCCATCGAGGTCGTCCGCAACCAGAAACAAATTGCAAACATGGACAGGATCTCCAAGTAAGTTAATCACAAACAGGATGGATAGGATGATGTGTATCTTTCAATATATGTGTGTTGTCCGTTGACTAAAGTTCTCACCATACTGTTAAAGGATACGTTTACCTTCTGAGACCCACAATTGATGCGTTTTTGTTCTTTTTTGGGGGTTACAGGTGGTCTTTAGGGGGAGATAGCAGGTAAACAGTAGATGTCACATAGAAGTGGTTGTTACACACATTTGGTGCTAAATTTAACCATTTTTTCCCAATTGAGAATTGATAGAAATGATCAAAAATCCCTCCAAAATACCACATTAAGACACCGAGACTTTGAGGAACACCATAGGAAAAGCCATGCTGTGATTTGGTATCAAAAACTTTTGACATTTGGAGATTTCTGCACTGATCTAGCCGTGCAGGTTGCTCTGATTTCATCTGCTGAGAGTTTGAAATGTGTCTCTCATAAGCAGCCCAGTACAGATGAGGTGATTGTGATTGTTTGTTTATCGTGTTCACAGCACTGAAAAGGGACATTTGAAAAAGTAAACGGCTTTGTGTCCTTCTAGAAACAACGTTGGGGCTATTCTGGATAATCCACAGATCTAACTGTTGATAGTTTTCTCAGTGACTACTGACATTTTTGTTGTACAACATAAAGTGACAGGAGACACTGAGAAGACTGAGAAGGGTAATGGACTTGTATGGCATGTGTCTAGGCCCACTTATCCACAAGGATGTACATTTTTGAGAGTTATAGGTGCAAATGCAGTGTCCTTTTGTGAGGGATATTGTCTGTGAGGAATCATTTAACCTAAAAAAAAACAACCTTTTTTGTTTTGGCCTGCTTACATGTCCTTAAGCAAGGTATTCCCTAACAGTTCCCTGTTCAAAAGGTTTCAGGTAATTCAAATCAGCACAGATGTGACCTGAGGGGAGAAAAACAGCTCAACACACAAACATGCCGTTACTTGAACCTGCTGCTATATGTGGACATGTTGTGTAATATGACTCGTTTCCCAGGCTTTTTATGTTATCACACAGGGTGACTTGTGTCTGCAGCTCTCAGGGCTGGGCAGCTGAATAACTCACAACATTTAGGGCTGCAACAAACTAACTATTTAATCTATTGACACATTTTTTAAAAAATTATCAATTGATCATTTTAGTTTATGAAATGATGGGATCAAGTAGCCAAACAATGCTATCACAATTTCCTGGAGTTCAAAGTAGAATAGCTTGTTTTCCCAGACTAATGTTGCATTCACACCAAGAGCGAATTTTCGCCTTTCTTTACTTGCGCGAGTTGGACCGCCGGTATCATTTGTGTTCATTTGCTCAAACAGCTATTCTGTCTGCCATTTTCGCCATCAACCACAGAAGAAAAAAACTACTGTTGCTGCTTTGTGCATGTTGTGGAAGAACCCCCAGATATGAAAACCAAACGCCGTCGTGTCTGGGTTCATGACATCAACAGTGCCATTGCACTGACTGTATCTAGCAAGCCACATGTCGCTGCTACAGTATGAACCCAAAATAAACATATTGTGCTGTGATTTAATTACAATAAACGATCAAAAAGATGCCGAAATAACTACATATTAATGACGATTTGTAAAAAGACTGAATTCATGCTTTGTCAAGTCTGACAAACATTTAAAATGCTTGTTTTCTGAATGGAGTTTGGATCGATCAGTGCCACTGAAAATGGGTTCTCTGGGTACCCACGAGTCTCCCCTTTACAGACATGCCCACTTTATGATAATCACATGCAGTTTGGGGGCAAGTCATAGTCAAGTCAGCACACTGACACACTGACAGCTGTTGTTGCCTGTTGGGCTGCAGTTTGACATATTATGATTTGAGCATATTGTTTTATGCTAAATGCAGTACCTGTGAGGGTTTCTGGACAATATCTGTCATTGTTTTGTGTTGTTAATTGATTTACAATA
>CAKAOH010003296.1:4259-31363 GCA_916701665.1 Sebastiscus tertius
TAAAGCATGAAAACATGTTCTAGTAGAAACCTAAAATACAAGTATGCACCTGAAAATAAGCATAATAGGTCCTTTTTAATGTTTTTTGAGGTTGATCTAGCTTTTAACAATAAAAATAAACATACAATTTTGGTTAATTTCATATTAAAAGTAGAGCTGTCAACGTTAATGTGATAATAACGCGTTAATGCAAATTTGTTTTAAAGACACTAATTTCTTTAATGCATTACCGCACAATTTTTTGGTTGTAGCGGGCTTTAAGGCTAGACAGAAAATAAAACTTAAGGAATCCATTGGTACCAATCATGTCATACTATCTTGTCGGGAACGCTGAATAACAATTCAAACTTACGATAAATTTTAAACTGTCATGGCCATTTTCAAAGGGGTCCCTTGACCTCTGACCTCAAGTTATGTGAATGAAAATGGATTCTCTGGGTACCCACGAGTCTCCCCTTTACAGACATGCCCACTTTATGATAATCACATGCAGTTTGGGGCAAGTCACATATACATAAACATATACATAGGATGTTACTATGATAGGGCTGGGCCATACGGACAAAAATCAAACATCTTCACATTGTTTCATAAGTAATAAAGTACCGGTGTGACAGTATTTTTCAGAAATAGAGACAATCATTAGTACTGTGTGGACATGAAGGCCAAGCAGGTCACTCAGCGACAACAGTTACATGAGCTTAGAGAATCATATAATTTAATTATTAGACCAGGAAAAATATCTCCTAAGTTGTATCATGCTATTTCTAGTCTCAGATTAAATTATTGATATTTTAGTGTTAATGAGTAAATTCAAAGAAGATCCACAAAGCAGGGAAGTAAACTTTAAGAATCAGTGCACACTTGTCACTACGACCCTGCCTGAACAAAGGAAATTGGTTAAAGAAGACTGTAAGAGTAACTGACCCGAAACTGTCTGTAATGTAATTAAAATCTGCTGTTTTATTAATCATCTTACAGAACCAGTTTACCTTGTTGAGCTTTAGTGCACAATTTACAAGTAAACCAAACAAGTCAGAGTCGTCTTTCACCTTGTTTTGCAGCTATGTGTGATTGGTAGAGGTGCAAAGAAATGTTCAACTGTCAGATTTTACAGTAAATATAAATGATGTGAAACACTATCAGAGCTCTTAAAATGTGTCGCTGACGTATGTGGCTGTGGTTCAGACTCATCTCACTTCCTCTTGACTTCTCAGTTCAACCCTGACACAGCGCTGGCTTTTTTTCTGGCTTTGCATAATGCTCTTGCTCTCAAAAAAGCCTTATTAGTCAGTAACATGAGCCAACATCCTCTCTGACTGCTGACAATGTTTAGAAAGGAAGTCCCTACGATCTAAAAGTGTGCAATGAGTAATTCTTTAATATAAAAACATATAATCAGCAAAATGTTATATGCTGGATGGGGTAGAATCTGCTCATTTTGTCAACAAGTAGCTTGAAAATCCCCTAAATCCAGGAACATAGTGGACTATTAGGCTCCACAACCAAGGCTGACCCCCATATGAGAACTACGAGGACTTCAAGACCTTTAAACATGCACTATCTGCCTTTAAACATGCACTATCTGCAACCATCTTGGACTCTAACCACTGGCGCACTTTACACTTACTTTACACTATACATCCTATATACCACTTTATAGACTGCACATATGTACATATTACATTTATTTATTGACGGACTGTACACACTATGTTCACCCATTCACTCTGTATCTTTTATATCTCTGTTATTGTTTTTATAATTGTTGTATACCTTTACCTCTCCTGCGTTTCACTCTGTTTGCTGATGTTGCTGCTTTGACACCTGAATTTCCCTCTGGGGATTAATAAAGGTTCATCTTATCTTATCTTATTAAGCCAACCAGCTATGTTGTGACAAAGGAACCACAAAATGTACTGCAGAAATGACAAACTTTGGGTGGTTATTTCCCACTCTATTGAGGACTGTTTTGTAATGTTTCCTATTACGTACTTACATTTTCCTAAAGTATGTCAACCCCTCATCTGTCCAGTAAAGATGTATTAAAACAAATCTGATTAAGGACGAATGCATAAGAGAAAAAAGGCCCAAAGACCTTACTAACTAGTGATGTGTCAGTGGCGAACTAGCCGGCTCTTTTAAGTGAACGATAACGAGAACCGTTTTATTTTTTTTTCTTTACTTAATTCAAGGCAGAATGATAGGACGATCTTCTACGCGCGGTCTACAGGTACAGAGCAGGAGGGAGAGGAGGAGAGAAAGAGAGGAGTGCGGCATGTAAAATTATGGTATTCTGGAAATTATAAGGTTTAGTATAATTATATTGAATAATTTAAGTGATATATGTGCACACACACTAATCTCAGGTCAAACCAGCGCTAAATTTGGCTGAATTATAAAAGGCAGAAGTGGTAAAACGAAGAGCCAAGTTTGGGAGACGAAAGATGATCTGAGACAAATGATCTGGCTCACTAAAAAGAGCCTGAATTCCCACTATTACTAACAGCAAGTGCAGGAATGACAAACTGTGGGCTGGTGGCTGGTGGTTATTTTCCACTCTATTGAGGACTGTTTTGTAATGTTTCTTATTACATACCTACATTTTCCTTAAAGTATGTCAACCCCTCATCTATCCAATAAAGATTTGTTAAAAACAAAGCTGATTAAGGAGGAATGCATGAGAGGAAAAAGGCCTAAAGACCTTACTAACAGCAAGTTAGGTGACATTTCTATCCAGGAAGTTGCTGCAGAACAGGAAAACACATAAAAGGTGGTTCCTCATTAACCTGACATGGCCTAACTAACTAACATTACACATAGTTTAGCTGACACAAAATTTACCTACTGTTCTTAACAATTAAAACAAATATGCAACAGAAATATTGCATCAAAACAAACCAGTGAAATGACTGAAAGGAGATATAGCTGCCAGATAAAAGAGACAGCTGTTAAATGCTAGCAGTGAATTAGCATGCTAGCTAGCTACTTTAGCTTAGTAACCTTAGAATATTAATTTAGGGGGTTTATATCACAATGAGAAATATATCATGAGGTGTGTATTAAGCATTTATTCTGATAGTTAAACCCTCTCTACGTGCTGTTTCTGTGTCAGGTCTGGATGAATGAAAATTAGCAAGCTAACAAGCTAGCTAACTAGCTACCCACCCAAGGCCTATGGAAAGAGGCTACGACACGCGTCATGATTCTAGGGGTACTGCACACGCGCAGTATATCTGAGTTACACTGCGCATGCGCTGTACCCCACACAACAAGACCAGTGTCTCTTCCTCCTTCAATAGGCCTTGATTAGCTTAGCTTAGCTTGGCCGTTGACAGCCCCACTTCCTGTTTCAGTGAATCGTTTCTTCAAACCGGAGCCGGTTTTAAACCGAGTTACCGGGGGTTTAGAGGTCGTTAAACCGCAGAGAGGAGTGAACTTACCCCGGTGCCGTTGTCACACACCACCACTTTCCTTCCCTGGCTGTCCATTATGTGTAAAAAGAGCCCAGTTGGCCGCTGAACTGAACCGCCCTCAACTTTCTGTCGGCGAGCCGGAAGGAAGACACACCGAGAGGAGGAGGAGGAAGGAGAGGAAGGGTGCACATCCGGTGTGTGACAGAAGAGATGTCAGTCACTCCCTCCAAGATAGATATGCATCTTCAAACTCTTTACATTAAACAATCACAGCAAATGCATTGACTGATTGCCTCCCTTACTAGAAACAAAGTTATCTAAGATCCTAAGTTAAAGTTCCCATATCGTGCTCATTTTCAGGTTCATACTTTTTACTTTTTTTATTTTATATTTCTACTAGAACATGTTTACATGCTGTAATGTTCAAAAAACACTTTATTTTCCTCATAATGTCAGCCTGAATATACCTGTGATCACCCTCTGTCTCAAACGCTCCGTTTTAGTGCATTTCAACGGAATTGCTTTGCTAGGCAACAGTTTGGGTCCATGTTTACTTCCTGTCAGCTGATGTTATTTACATACACTGCAACAGGAAATAAACTGGGACACATTTAGAATGTTTATGTTTAAAACCGCGTAATGGTCTAAATATTGTACATTTGTGACATCACAAATGGACAGAAATCCTAACGGCTTGTTTCAAGCGCACAATTTCTGATAACGGGCTGTGGGTCGGAATATTACAAAAATAAAGTCATAACTTCACGAGAAGAATTTTTGTAATATTATGAGAATAAAGTTGATAAAAAGAAAACAATACATAAAATTACTACTTTATAATATTATGACTTTATTCTCATAATCTCAGATTTTTTTTTTTCCTCAATGTGGCATAACACTCCGTCGTACCGTCGTACATTAAACCTACAACAATAATAAATAAAGATGAAATTGTAAAACAAAAACAGTTATTCATTTCCATTTTTATAAATCCACAGGGAGCCACTGGCGAGGGGTTAAAGAGCCGCATGTGGCTCCGGAGCCGCAGGTTGCTGACCCCTGGTCTAGACAGACATAACAGTTTTAAAATGTTAGATTTTTGCAGGTGGTTAATGATGAAAATGCTGCACCTTCAGGATTGTAATTGATCAGTAAATGTATGAAAGTGTGTAAACTGTAGTCCGATGTTGCTGGAATTATTGAGTTGGGATGAAAGCTCATGACTCACATAAATACAGTGAATGTTCAGTAAGAGGCATCCTGACGCTGTTTCAGATGTTTTATTTTCCTCTGTCATTTGCTCAGGAACAACATTGATTGTTGTGGGGAAAAAAAACTGGTTAAAACTGGAATCAAAAGCCAAATAACCAGCTTTACTAGCTGACGGTCCACAACCACAAGATAAAAAGAGAAGAAATATAAACTCATATTGCATCTTCATGAAGGCCACTTTATCAAACATTCAGAAAGTACATTCTTTACGTCTCCCATATCACTATTTGTCTAAAATAATTTAACATAAAAAATGTTTTATAATCCAAATAAATACACAATAGAACACAATTTAAGTTGGTAAGATTGTTTTAACATTCTCTAGAGCAAATAAATATGTATATGTGTAAATTACCAAAATAAACCACAACAAACAACTTTAAGAAGAGTAATACTTTGTCTAAAACAAACAAGAGTAGACCTCTTTCAGACTTCTTTCTTTGCACTTTGCAGATTATTGTACAGTGAAATGAATGCATGAGCTGATACATGAGAGGTTATTCTGCCTCTCCGCTGACAAGGAGGCGGGTGGAGTATTTTGACCGGAGCAACTCTGTTTTAGAGTCGACAAGGCCTCGTTTAGAATACTTGAATCCTGCATTAACTGTAATAGTGTGAGGAGATCACACATCACTGTAATGTGGGGGGTTCTTTAGGTAGGAGGATGCTTGGGAACATGAGGACTTTGGACTGCATGAAAGACAGGTTAGGAAGTCCAGAGATCAGCTCGCCAGCCTCCTCACTCAGCTCCTCATCCTGCTGAGGTTTCCTGATGAGAAACACAAACAGTGTTGCATTACAGTAAAGAGAAGCTTGTGTATGATATAGATGTTTGTTCCATTGTATGAAAATAAAACTAGATATGTAAAGTGCATGTATGTAACATGGAGCTGACCTGACCGAAGTGCTGGTTTTCTCTGCAACGGACATCAGGCGATTTAAAGTGTCCTCCATGTGACTGCTGTTAGTGCTGGTTTCCAGTTTACTGATGGTCAACTCATACAGCTCACGGTCGACTCCTTTACATGTGAGTGTGTGTAAAAAACACACATGAAACTCAATGAGTGTCAAGAGGACTTACACACACCCACACCACGAGCTAAATTTAACAATTGCTTGAACATAAAAACCTCATGAATGACAATAAAATCCAACATTTGTGCAGTTTCACATGCTGACCTGGAGGAGGACTGTTGTTATGGCTGCTGCTGCTGCAAGATCTGCTCTCCTCATCAGGACCAAAATAATCCAGGTTGAGAGCAGAGCGGTCTGTGCTAACAAGGGGAAACAGTGGGTGAGGATTGTTGCGGGGATCTTTATGCAGATGACACAGTTCTATATTGCTTTGCTGATACTGCACACTCAGCCACTGAAATCTGACAACAAGCCTTTGACAAATGCAAAACACACTTTTTAATCTCAAGCTAGTTCTTAAATGTATGTTATTCTCTAGAGCCAGAGATACTGACACTTGATGATACACTTGACAGCAAGCTACGACAAAAAGATAGATATTTGTACACAAACAGAGCTAATTTTCCTATGTTCTGTAGGAAGCAAATCTTGGATTATAGTGTCGTTATCTATAAACACGTCTCTGCCTCCACTCTCTAACCCTTAGATTCAGTTTATCACTCCGCCCTAACATTTATACCGGTGCCAGTTATTCTACACATCATTGCATTTCGTACGAAAAGCTTGGGTGGGCATCTCCAACAGTAAGACGTGATTGGCATTGTTTTTTATTTATTTATAAAACCCTTAATGGCAATTTGCTGTCATACATCACATCCTTATTAAATTGGTCCTATAGTCTTTATTCGACTCGTTCAAGTGATCGGCTAAAGCTTGAAGCCACACTCAATTTGGGGAAAATGCTTTTGGACTTGGAACAGTTTACAAAACACATGAGAATGAAACACATTTGTAACTCTAGGTGATTTTAAATCCATGATTACAAACTACTCCGTTCTTGAATGTAACTGTTTTTAACATTGTTCTATTGTCGTCTGGCTGATTGCTTCTTGTAATTTGCTAATTATGTTCTATGTGTATTTATTCTGTTTTATTGTACTCTCGACATCATTGAAAATCAGGACATGCCCTCAATGATTCCTTGATTTAAATAAAGGTTGGATGGGTTGAGGAGGGACTCACTTTCTTATTCATAAAAGGAGAATGAGGTTTTCTCCTTTTACTGGGACAAGAGGGGAAGAGAGAAAGTGGCAGACAAAAACAAAGCAATGCAAAGCTGTTGTTATCCAACTCTAAATTCACTGAAACAATCCTCACATGGAAATAACATGACACATGTGGTCCAAATAGTTTCTGAAACAGTTCTTAAGTCGGACTTCCACCTTGATTATATGCAAAACTATAATAATCAGATGCTTCAGTTTGATTTTGTTGTCAAATAAGAACATCAGAGGAGTTGCAGCTAACTGAAAAAACTTTTAATCTGTTAAGATGTTAGAACATTTTATATGCTGTTGCAACACTCTCAATTATCTAGTAGTTAACGATCATAGCAAATATTTGCTGTGTTGCAAGACTCTTGCAAATTACACAACGTTTAATTAAAGGGTGGACTTCTAAACAGTTTAACAATCCCTTTTCTTATTAAAAAATACTCCAACTTTGCATTCAACCACAGAGAAACGTGACACAGCGTCCAACAAGAGAGGAAAGAAGCTGAGGGAAGAGAAGCAAAACCAAGCAGAAAGGATTGACTGATTTATTTCAGTATTTACAAGGATTTCCTACAAGTTCCTTATTGCAGTGCATTGAATCTGGATTTGAGCTGTAAATCTGAAGAAAACAAACTACATAGGTCCAAAGTACTTTTTTTAGAAAACAATTGCTGGCATAAAAGGCACAACTCATTATGAAATAACTGCAGTTGTATAGACACCTTTGATTGGTAAAGAAATACTGATTTCAGCTAGGATTGTTTTTCTTTTCCAAACTGAAGTGCTTTGGAAAGAAACAATCCTTTATCCTTTTCACCATACAGCATTATGCGTCAGTGCACAGGGAGTAAAAAAAAGAAAAGCAGCATTGAGTGACAGCATTAATAAGTCATTATATTATGACAATAATCTCCCACACATTTAACCTGATAACAGAATAAATACAAAGACAGATTTAATATAAACAACAGCATGGAGAAAAGGTAATAAAGAAATAAATAGAAGACTACAAACAAATATTCTATGAAAAAAAAAATAAGTGCGTAACCTTTTGTATTTGTGGCTTCAATTCTTTCGTTTTGTTCCTACAGTGAATAATTTAGTTTTGACCTTTTTGCTGCACTTGACAGCGCCGCCTACAGAGAACACAGCGCGCTCTGCTGGCCATACTTAGTGTTACAACACTCATCGGGTGTCAATGTTTGTTATTTATAACTGAACATTTGTCATAAACGCTCATCAAACATGGAAAGAGAACGGACAAAATCATTCTGTTTTAACCCAGGAGGGTGCTTCTGTTGAATCTAAATGTTAATGTTGTCTATATGTGTCTTCTAGGATAGTGGTTTTCAAAGTGGGGTCTGGGGACCACTAGGGGTCCTTGAGGGGGATCCAAACATGTTTATCATCTGCGACAGATTGCGTGCTGCAAACCAGAGCTAGAAATCCAACATGTCAGTGTGTTGATGAATCAACATTGTCAAAATCAACATTGTTATACCAAATATGGAACTGACAGTCAGGCAAACAGTTCCTAAATAGCCTGCAGTAAAAAAGTGACTTTTACCACTTCTTGTTTTTATCTTAATGAGCAACGGTTATTCTACAAAGCTTTTCTTTATACTTCTTCTTTCTTTATACTTTTGTGTTCAAAAACACGCAGAAGCAAAAGTTTGTTGTCTACCACTGTCTGTCCTGAAATGCAAAGTCAGATTGTGGCCACAGAATACTTCGATTTAACCTCATTTTTACAAGCAGCATGTCTGAAACAACAAACTAGTTTTCAAATTTTAAACACTTCCTATAAAACTTCATGAGTGAAATTTGTAATTCATGCTTTTTTTATGGTCTCTCTTTTGTTTAGTTGAATTTTTTGTATCTCATTTGTTAGATCTACTTCTTGATCATTTGTCATGAACTGACAAATCCATATGTGAATGTAGGAGCTAAAACTGTTGTTTATTATATTATTATTATTCCTATTATTATTTGTTTAGGCTGCACACGTTCTTTTGGTTAACATCACTTCCTTTAATTGGCACAGGGGTGTGGTTTCACTTATTTTACCTGGTCACATGGACCGAGGGGTTTAGACAAAGAGGGTGAGTTAGGCTTGGACGTTTTTCTACTTTAATGTGTCCATAACTGTTGTTATTTGTCATTCTTTTCATTTAATAAACAGTCAAACGGATTTAAGTATGGATTTGTTTTACGCGTCACAGTAAGGAGCCTAGTCTCTTAGCGGCTTATTGATTGATAGCAGTCCCTACAATGAAGCTCTAGTCAATTCTATTTTATTTACCAAAGAAAACTCTCCGTATACAGTTAGTTCACTCATAACTGTAACAATCATTTTTTAAATTACATTTTTATGAGTTGAATTAGAAACGAATCCTTGCTGTGTAAACACTACTGTACTAAATCTGATTCTTATGAAATCAAATATTTCCTGAGCAAAGAATGACTGATGTTGTTTTATTTTTAAAATGTCTTTTTTGGTTTCTCTTTGTCTTTGAGGTTAACACGAAACCCTTTACAAGCTAATATGAACAAATAAATAGTTTCCATCAAAAAGTTAAAAGACACTTTAGTGTCAAATAAAGATGAAGCTAGGAGATATAGTATAGTCATGCACTGGGAAATAGGTAGACCACAGTATTAATACTGGAGGAGTGAGTTCAACCTCCGCAGTGGCCACCAATAAATGAAATTAAAATGTTTCCTTGGATAAACACATCCATTAAATAGTCATGGCATATATTATGACCATGCTCCATAAACTGACTGATATTTAGTGGGGTAAACATGTTCAGTGTTTAGTGCTTTGTGACATTAATTTAGCATCACCCTCAGATATTTTGTGTTAAAAAAAACCCCTTCAGAATCATCAAGTAGCACAGTAACAGTATGCACATCTTGTTTTCAGTAGCCTTTACCCATATCAAGTGTCACCACGTCAGGATGTGTTCCCCATAACAACTGGGACTGATAAATACTGAGATAAATTCTTTGTAAAAGGTGTCAGCAGGTAAAGATGAGACACTAGAGTAGCTGAAGGAAGAAGAAAAGGGAAGCCAGTACGGTGTTTCCCCTGTAATTGTTCTGGAACAATAATTGTTCTGTTTGGTTGCACATCTGTTTCACTTTGAGTCCTAGTTTTGGGGTCTTTTGGGTGTTATATCTCTTGTTTGGACAAATCAAATTATAATGACGTAGTTTTTGAACACTCTGTTATTCACAAGAGGAATACATCACAAAACGTTGTGGTGACCGACTGCCGCCGAGTGAACGGAGGGGAAACACAGTGTAAATTAAAAAAGAAGCAGAACATGCCCTGGAGGAAGTGAGGAGGAGTCCAGAGGAAACGCTCAAAGGTTTAGGCTTATTAGAAGAAGCCACCCATGCGGAGGGGATGGCTGATAGTCTACTTCCAGCCCCAGAAGACAGGGGCCCGGCGAGGGGACGTACCGTCCTGAGAGCTGCTAAGGCCACGGCTGCTCCAGTCCAGCTGGCTGGAAGAGAGCGCCTCCTACACACACAGAGAAAACAGGAAACAGCATTTAAAACGGTCACTTATGCAACGCTAGAGCAAGTTTAAAAAATATATATATATATTTATATATATAATATATTTGAATTAGCTCTTATTGAGTGTGAACTTGCAACAACACTGACTGTTTCCCACATAGTAGCTTCATGTGTTATCCTCTAGTCTCTTGTTCTTTAATCTAACACATAATAAATCAAATCAAATCAAATCAAAAGGCCGTTTACCTGCATTGAATCTGTTGAGGGGTCCGGTGTGTCCCGGGGTCCTGGAGGTGCTTGTGCTGTGACCGCTGTGTGTCCTGGAGAACAGACAGCTAGTACAGCGTCTTTGGTGGGCTCTAGCATTCCCTGATGGGGGATACAAGTGGGATGGAAATTTAAAAGAAAACAAGGTTTGGAACATGGACTGTCAATGGTAATGAATGAACACTGAAACCACTCGTCTTACACCATTACAATGCTTCCTCTTCCCAATAAGGCCAAATTAATTTAGTTCACATTTCCTATAGTTGACTCACCAGGCTGGATGCGAAAGCAGGCACAGCCACTGGCTGCTTCTTCATGCCAATGAACACCTTTCAAAAGGTAAAGACAAACAAAGGCTGAGCGGTAGTCATTTTGGTATAATGTCCATCTAACTTAAATAATAAACATTTCTATTCTGCCCCTTATCTTGTAACATCTCCATGCTTTGCCCGAATGCAGGATATAATGACTGTTTTATAAAATAACTTTTTTAATCATATTTGCTCCATTTCTACGCACTGCAGCTTTAATGTTGTGGTATTAAATTGTTTATTCAGTTACTGTTGGGCGTCCCAATAGCTCAGTTGGTAGAGCGGGCGCCCATATAACAAGGCTGAGTCCTAACCACGGCAGCCAGGGTTCAAATCCGACCTGTGGTTATTTTCGCATGTCCCCCTCTCTCTCTCTCTCTCCCCCTTTCTAGACTGTCCACTGTCCTGTCAATAAAGGCTTGAAATGCCAAAAAAATAATCTTAAAAAATAAAAATGTATTCAGTTACTGTTTGGATCACTGATGAACAGTATTTGTTATGTTTTGCCAAACTCACAATGTTCTTCGTCTCCACACCGAGGCACCTGAGCAGAGTCCTGTTTGTGTGGGAACCTCCCCACTGAAACTGGAGGCCGACTGCATCGCGGAGGTCCTGATGTGGCCGCCACACCCCCCGCCGAATCCTGAACAACGGTGAGAAAATGACAAAGCAGCATTTTTGGTGGCTTCGGAGACAATATTATTAAAAAAGGAGATGCTGCATCCTGAAAATGTCACAGACTGTTAACACATCCGCCATCATCATCATCATCATCATCAACCAGCATTGCCAGAGAGTCGTCCTCACCACTGAGATCTGAGTTCAGGTATCTCCTCCTCCTTCTCCTCCTCCTCCTCACTCTCAGGGAGGTGTCGGGCGTGAAGCAGAGCACCGAGGCTGAGCACCTCCTCCTCTTCACCTTCCACAGCTGGGACCTCTACCTCCGGAAAACTGGCCAGGAGAAGCTGCTGGACACGGCAGGACAGTGACACCTAGCCAGAAAAACAAGGGAGAGGATTCATTTATTAAATTAATTTAAAGCAGAGTTAAAGGAAACGCCACGGGCCAATAAGAAAAGTATTCTCTTTCTGCTTATTATCATCAGAACAACAATAATAAAGCCAGTTTTTATTGAAATGTCTCCCACCTTACAGCTGTTCCTCCTGGAAACCCCGTATGTCCCTGCACAGTCCTGCTCCTCCTCAATGTCCCCATCAGTCTGCAGGCTGCTGACTGGCTCTCTGAACTGCGTCCAAGTTTTTCCCTCCTTGAACTCCGCCCACGACCCCTCTCCATCCTCCTGCGTGGGCGCCGAGCAGAAGTCAGCAAAGCTGTCGCTCGGTGGGAGGTTTCCTAGACTCTGTACCCCTGCATCAGCTGTTTGGACACACCCTCGGTCCCTGTGATGCTCAAATCTACAGCCTTTGAAGTCTGCATCTTCTGTATGTGTTCCAGGTTGTGACTGGTTGGAGGTAGCAGAAGTTTCCTGAGTCGCAGATTGGTCGCAATAATGACTCTCTGCGTTAGGCTGTTTGAGATTTGCCACGCTGTAGTTTCCCAGTTCTTCTTCGTCATCATCAGTCTGGTCCCAGTCCGTCTGATCGTCATGTGAAAAGAGAGATGAAACATTTGGTTCAGAGTCCGCAGAAGGACCCTCAAATGAAAAATCATCACAGAAGGACGCCAGGTCCTCTGAAGCAGACTCGTACGCACTGAATGTTTGAGGGACAATAGAAATGCTCTTTTCTCTGTCTTCGTCTGACTCGCCATCCTCCTGCACCTCTGTGGTTTGTAAAGAATTAAAACTACGCCTCGTCTCTCTCTGATTGTCCCCAGGCTCCTCCTCCCCAGAGTGAGGCTCTTCGGGTGGAGAATCCAAAGCTGCTGCAGCTTCCTGAGGCTGACGGTGGTCCTGAGGTGGTGCTGCATCTCTTTTCTCACAGTGCTTGACCTTGGTGCAAACATTTCCTTTTGCCTCACATG
The DNA here is from genome assembly GCA_916701665.1 of Sebastiscus tertius. Taxonomy (NCBI): domain Eukaryota; kingdom Metazoa; phylum Chordata; class Actinopteri; order Perciformes; family Sebastidae; genus Sebastiscus; species Sebastiscus tertius. The sequence goes on from CAKAOH010003296.1 coordinate 17,226, forward strand.
CACAATGAGATCTGGGCTCAGAGTCCGTAACAACATCCCGTCCTGGATCACAGATTTGTTCACGCAAGCGGTTTGTCCCTTCCCCTCTGCCGTCCCATTGCTCTTTGCTGTCCATGGGAGAGAAACCACAGCACCAGGGATGCGCTGCCTGCTCTGTAAACACAGTGAAATCAGCAAACCCTGTTTCTTCCCTGGGAGAGCATGCACCCACAGCGACAGAGTACCCATTTGTGAGGTGCACACGTGATTCAGCATTACCCTCCTGCCCTTCCACGTATATCTGGCTCCTGCCGGACCCCGAGTCTACGGTGGATGTGGGCTGTGATTGTTCAACCGGGTGATTAAAGCTACAGTTGGGTTGATGAGCTGCTGGCTTTGTGGTGGGACAAGACTGTCTGAGGCTGGATAGTGAATCAGCAGACTCAGGAAGTGAGTAGGACACCTCGACGGAGAATCCCCCAAAGTCCCCAAACTCGTCCTCCTCTGATCCCGCCTCCCCATCGTCGTCATCATCCAGCGGAGGGGGGGAGGAGGAGTGAAAGGGCATGATGTCGGGCTCCATGGGTTCTCCTAGCAGGACCTGAAGGCCTCATGCACCTGGGAGAGGAAAAGAGCAGGAAGAGGAGCAACATGAACAACAGCTTCTTGAGAATCAGACAAAATGATTCAGTGTGTTGATGATGCTAATTGCTCAGCACAAGATTGTCTGTCTTTTCTAGGACTCTGAGTGTGTTAGGAGAGAAATGTTAGTGAAATACCACCATCAGAATGAATGTAGCTGTTGTCTGGACTGGAGTATGTGTTGTTTTTGTTATTTTGTCATTGTTATTTCACAACCATGACCCGCTAGCTGTACATTATCCTGCTTATTACACGGCTTCTTACTTAACAAATCAATAATTTGACACAAAAATGGTCCGCCAGAGTCCGACATCAGAACTGCGCCCATAGCAAGGGTCTGCTATAAAGAAATAGCCGTAGAACGCTGTGATTGACCCAACCAGAATCGAGTATTCAACAAAACCATGTAATTTTACAATTACAATTGTAACGGTAGGGCTGTCTGGCGATACGATACCTATCATGATACAGAGGTTACGAATCAATATATTGCGATATATTGTGGTACTCTAAGCAAGGCAATATATTGTGATTTTTTTAAATCTAATTTTAGGAAAATGATCATGGAATAAAAAAACACACCGCCAAATGCATAAAATTTGAGTAAAATGTTACTTTTTTATGCAATCAGAATAGTAGGATTTGCATTTCTCTTTGCAAATAAAATAAAGTATTGACTGAGTTCATCTTTGCTTGTAAACTATTAATTAGAAATCAATACAAGGTTTTTGAGAATCGATACAGTATCACCAAACATAATATTGCAATACTCAATATGTTCTTCCACCCCTAGTAAACACTGAGTCAGTGGTAACAGACAGTAGAAATATGGATCATGTAACCTTAATCCTGACTATTTTTAATTTAGGAATTGCTTTTTAAGAATGATATCTTTTAATATAAGGAAAACCTGCCAAGGTGGCAGGTGACCTGACGTTTTTACCTGCCACAGCCAACATTTACCTTGTATTTGGCCGGTGACAGGTGCTCATTTCATTCCCTGCATGCAGATATCAGTTTCGTGTCTGACAAAGATTAAACTCCCCCCAAAAAAGCAAGCATGAAAGCAAAAGTTGAATACAAATTGATAATTTCCTGCTTTATAAGTGATGCATTACTGATTTTTTTCAGTCCAGACATCCAGTGTTAAAATAGAGGAACATGCACACATGATTGTTCTGCAAAGTAGTGAAAAAAAACCCTTTATAAATCCATTGCACAATCTCAAATGTTCACATATCCTCTTTTCTTTTATCCTCTATCCCCAGCTCTCTGACTACCCTTCTGGTTGCTGATCCATCCTGGAGTGGAAAAAGTGTCTGCAGACAGTAAACTGATACAGGAAACATGATCCTGCAGCTCTGAGCTACCTGGAGCAGCCTCTCATTATGGATTAGTGCATGTATTAAACCTTCAACAGGAACTGAAACTAGCATCCTCTAATATGCATTAACAGACTGGCTTTGTGACTAATCTATAAAACAGAAACAACCTCTGATGTCTTGACATTTTCTGCAGCTTCTTCTACCTGGACAGACAGACAGGTGTCTCACCACGACATGCATGTGAAGGCTAGTTAGCTACAGAGGTGACTGTTCATGTAAAGCTAAGCTAGGTTTATAATAAGGTGTGATACCTACCGTTGACGTGCTGTTTAAACGGGACTAACAGCTGGCTAGGACTACAAATCGTTTTATTTACCAACACTCATTCACTTCTCCTTCTTCTTCTCGTCACTTCTTGTCTGTGTGTTGTGTTGTGTTGTGCAGCAGCAGCTCGTCTCTCCATCCTCCATCCTCTGTCATCATCCTCCATAGGTATTAACTGGGATAGGTGAAGAAGTAGAGAGCTCTCACTCTGCCGCGTTTCCTCATCGAGCAAATTCAGACAGAGTGACTCCTCTTCAAAATAGACGATCTTCATTACATACCACAATATCACCCCCTAGTGGAGAGACTTGAAACTACACCTCTGCTTCTTTAGTGGTGGAAAACAACTAAGTACATTTACTCAAGTACTCTGTGTGTTCTGTAAATGTAAAATGTTCATTATTTAGAGCTTTCTGCACACCTTTGTACACAGCTCATCTTTGGTTTAGCTACAAGAAAAGTAGTATACGAAGGCTCATAGTGGCTTACACTGATGCAATGAGGTTGCTGCTTCAGGTTCCCAGGTGGCATAGTGCCAGTCAACTGTTTGTGTCCTCTGGTATTCCTACATGTGAGGCACTTTTAAGACATTTGATGCATAATTTGATGTGTCGTTTGGATGAGTCAGAGAACAGCATCATAGAGGCTTTAACCAGCCCGAGCAAGAGCTGCACTCGGTACTCATCCTGGCTCAGAAAACACTGGCGAGATAGCCTGCATATGAATTGAAAGATGAACTGCTGATCTTATCTTGTATGTTTTTTGTTTCTTTTTCTTTTCTTGCTATGGACCCTCCTGTGTGTCTGAAATAAAGTTTGAATTATTACCTTACTTAAGTATAATTTGGAGGTACTTTTACTTTACTTGAGAATTTCAATTTTATGTCACTTTACACTTGTACTCCACTACATTTCAGAGGGAAATATTATAATACTTTTTACTACATTTATCTGACAGCTGGAGTTTTTATTTTATTAAATAAAAAAAAGACAAAGGTAGAAACCAGAGTGGCAATATAAATTACAAATAATACTAAACAAATAAGCCATCCTGACGTTTTTTCCAAGCTTGACGAACAAAAGTAGCCAATTTATAAGCATTCAAATTAAATAGCCATTCAATCTTGTCTTCATCAGAGCACCAAAACATTTCAGGATTTTGAACAGATAATTTCATTTAAAATAGACGTTCTTAACTCATAGTATGGACAATACAAAAGAAAATGTCCTTTAAAATAAAAAATAATACATTTGAATAAGCACAACAGGAATACAGCTTGGTTTCTTTACAATTTTATTACTTGAACTGTGGGAAGATGTGGTTATTCGTATAACACAATAACACATAATGATGTTTCAACAGGCTTTACAGGCCAACATCAGCGAGGGCTCCTGGCCAAGTCCAAGCTCTCTAAAGAAAAGGAAAGACTGACAAACTGCTCAAACATTGATTTTTCCACGTTGAACATCTTTGGAGAGGTTTTTAGCTTGTTATTGAATGAACAACAAAAACATGAAAAAAACAACAACAACATAAGAAGTAATAAAACCTGAAGGATGCTGGTAATCACATCTCACTTCTGAAGACACAATCTCAGTTATGTGTAAATGCTGTGATGTCACAGCCAATCTGTAAACCATCTGAACACAAGTTATACGTTAAAACCAACTGGGTGGAGTGAGGAGGGAGGTGTAGGTCATTTGGGACAGTTTCATTTCTTCTCCAGCATAAATAAAAAATAAATAATAATATTTGTTCGAGATGAAAATGTCACATTATAACTGACACAGCCCAAAATTTTAATTGTATTCACAGAAACTGGTGAATATAGTTTCTTATTCAGCTAATAGAATTTAAAAAAAAGTACAGCATTTCAACACATGTATGCTTTTGTGGGAGATTGTAGCTGCAACAGGCCATTCCTAAATACTGGACTGCACATTTTAAGACAAATTAGGTGTCTCGTAGACTCTGGTGTTCTCTCACACAGCTTTAAGTTTTATTCTCTTCTATCTCCTGTCCATGCAGTTTCTCACTGATGTGTTGTCTCCATGACTCGTGAGCCTCCATATGCACCTTCAGGTCTGAATCTGTGTGAAAGGTTCTGCTACATGTTGTGCAGCAGAAGGACGTGTTTATGCTTTTGTTTGGTTTTGTTCCTGAGCAGAGTTTAGCATGTCTGGCACAGCTACCTCCACTGGTGAACCCCCTGCCACATTTCTTACAAGTATAAACGGTTCTTCTCCAGCGTGCTTCCTCATGTGAATAATAAACGTTGAGCTCCGAGTGAATGTTTCGTCACAGAAATCACAACTGAAGGGTTTGTCGCCGGTGTGAATTCTTGCATGTCGAATGAGATGCGCCTTACATTTAAAAACCTCCTCCTTTTTCCAAACCTCATCTAAATTCCCTTTTTCCGGAGTGACTTTGAACTCATTCTGCATTTTGCACGTTTTAAAATGCCTTTTTCTGGTATAACTTTTCCCACATTTATTACAAAAATATGGTTTCTCTCCAGTATGCATTCTCATGTGAACAATGCGATTACAGTTCCGAGCGAATGTTTTGCCACAGAAATCACAAGTGAAGGGTTTTTCACCGGTGTGAACTCTCACATGCTCAACGAACTGATGGTTATGTTTAAATTCTTTGCTGCATTTAAAGCATTTAAAGGCCTTCTCCTCTTTGTCATCCTCATCTACGTTCTCTGTTTCCGGTGTGATTTTACATTCATTCTGCACTTTGAAAGATCTTAAATGATCGATTGTGGCAAAACTTTTCCCGCAAAAAGATGGTGTACCTACAGCATACTTTCTCATGTGAACAAGACGATTAGAGTTCTGACTGAATGTTTTGCCACAGTTATCACAACTGAAGGGTTTTTCACCGGTGTGAATCCTTGTATGCCCAACCAGCTGGTACCTTTTGTCAAACTCCTTGTGACACTCCAGGCATTTCAAGGCTTTGTGCCCTTTGTGGCTCTTGCCTACATGCTTTACAAGTGAAGATTCCTTATCAAAACTTTGACCACAAAAGCGGCAAGACACTTCTTCCCTCTGTTGCTGCTCCACTTCAGCGCTATGACTCCGACGAGGTGACGCTGAACCAGCTCTTTCATTCCATTCGTCGTCGATGCTTTCGTTTACGCTCACAGTTTCAGCCGTGGAAGATGGGAGCAGCTCCCAGTTAGTGGCTGGTTCTGATTTAGTATGTCTGACTTCAGCATGGTTGGAAGTATCAGCCTCCATGTCTGGACCGATACAACGATCCAGCTGCTCCACTTTGACCTGCTGACAGTCATGGGTCTTGTTTTCCTCCACATTGGGGAGCTGGTCTGGCTGCTGTGAAGGCAAAGTTTCTGCAGAGACCAACTGGGTGTCTAAAAGACAGAAAAGACAAGACACATGCTGTATAAATAACCCAGTAATATCTAACACAAATACATTCGTACACAAGCAAGTAAGATGTGTTTTAGTCAGATGTTTTCAATGTGCCGAAGGTGGACGATCAACTTTGTTTTTAAAGGTCCCATATTGTAAAAAGTGAGATTTTCATGTCTTTTATAGCATAAAACAGGTTTAAGTGTTTTATAACTACTGTTAAACTATCAAAATGCTCAATATACAGAGAAACACATACAGCCTGTATTCAGAAATTGTGCATTTGAAACAAGCCGTTAGGATTTCTGTCCATTTGTGATGTCACAAATGTACAATATCTAGACCATTACACGGTTTTAAACATAATGATTCTAAAAGTGTCCCAGTTTATTTCCTGTTGCAGTGTATGTAAATAACATCAGCTGACAGGAAGTAAACATGGACCCAAGCTGTTGCATAGCAACGCAATTCCATTGCAATTCCGTTGAAATGCACTAAAACGGAGCATTTCAGATAGGTTAAATAGAGGTATATTCAGACAGACAGTATGAGGAAAATAATGTTTTTTTTTAACATTACAGCATGTAAACATGTTCTGGTAGAAATACAAAATACAAGTATGAACCTGAAAATAAGAACGATATGGGAAAGCCTTTAAAGCCATTACAGTTTAATTTGTGTTCATGAAGTTGCATGATTTCCTTTTTTTTTTTAATCTGCTCCATTTCTACCCACTGCAGCTTTAAGGTACCACTGGAGTTGTGAAGCTGGTAGGATCACTATCTTGGGCTGTATAAACACTCTTTGTGTCGACGACGCGATGACGTCACGGTGTGAGCTGGAGGCACAACAAAGGAACGCTTGGAGGCAGACAAAGATACACATCACCTCAACATAGCGGGCTAAACTCAACCTACATATCCAACATGTCCTCTTGCTGTGTCTTTGGCTGTCCTAACAGAAGGAGTCTCGACTCCAGCTTTAAGTTTTATCGCATCCCGGCTGTTAGAAAGAGAAGAGAACGATGGTTGAACGCGATACAACGCACAGACTGGACTGAAGCGATCATCAACAACGCTCGAGTCTGTAACGCTCACTTCATATCAGGTAACTTTAATACAGTAGTGTTTGTTGTAGGTAACTTATGGATATGTGTCTTAACGTTTGGTCGAGCCCACCTAATCAGACATTGAGGAATTAGGAGGAATATTGTTAACTGAGGTCTCTCTCGTAGCCTCCACTTCGAAAAACACAGTCAAGCCAGCCTCCACGTTGTTTTGCGGTGCGTGTATATCCTAGGCATTACGGTAAGAGCGTGTAGGACTTCAAAATAAAAGCACCATTCTGATGAACGTGATAGGCCATCAAAATAAAGCACCACTCTGATGAACGTGATAGGCCTTCAAAATAAAGCACCATTCTGATGAACGTGATAGGACTTCAAATTAAAAGCACCATTCTGATGAACGTGATAGGCCTTCAAAATAAAAGCACCATTCTGATGAACGTGATAGGCCTTCAAAATAAAGCACCATTCTGATGAACGTGATAGGCCTTCAAAATAAAGCACCATTCTGATGAACGTGATAGGCCTTCAAAATAAAAGCACCATTCTGATGAACGTGATAGCAAGCTTCAATTACGTCTGATTTGTTTGTAGGAGAGCCCTCTCTGAATGAAGACAGCCCGGACTACGCCCCCTCCATGTTTCCTTGTGGAGAAAATCTGGAGAGGTAGGTTTAAGTTGAGGTTTCTAACGGTGGTGAATACTACCATAATGTAATTCTTGTGTGCAGACTTCTTCCCTATAGTCTCTACTTTTTGCCCTGTATTTTTCCCAGACTGGAAAGAAAAAGAAAAAGGAAAAGGGAAAAGGAAAGGGAGACAGTGGAGCAGGAGGATCCTTGCCATGGTGAGAACATTAAAATTCTGTTTTATGTCCTGTATAGTGTTTTTCTTTACAGATGTCATACTGAATTATAAGCACTTGTTTTTGTTTTCTCAAAGGTCCTCCAGTTGATGATGATCCAATGACAGCAGAGGAACCAGTGGAAGAAGCTGAGATTGTGGTCCCACTAGTAGACTACCACAGTCTCAGTCAAAAGTACGACCAGCTCAGCGGTGAATACGGCAACTTGAGAAAAGACTTTTACAAACTCAAAGAAGAGAACGCAAGATTGAAAGAGGAGCTTCGGAAATCAAACTTCTCGTTCTCCACGGTCAAAAACAACGCTGCTCACTTTCTGTTTCTCACCGGGCTGACTTCAGTCGTCTTCACTTGGTTAGTGACAAAAATAAAGGAGAGCGTGCAGAAGCAAACTGAAAGTCTCATGCTGGAAGATCACTTATTAGTGGTCCTTATGAAACTGAGATTGGGGCTCAGTAACAGAGATATAGCGTATAGGTTCAACGTTTCTGAATGCACAATATCAAATGTTCTAAGATCCTGGTTGCCTGTAATGGCAAACATCTTGAAATCTATTATTAAGTGGCCACGTAGGGGCGCTGTCCTTAAAAATATGCCAAAAAGTTTCAGGCGGCATTTCAAGAGATGCAGATGTATAATAGATTATACAGAGATTTTCATAGAGAGACCTACTGACTTGAATACTAGAGCTCAATCCTGGTCCAAATACAAACACAACAACACAGTGAAGTACCTGGTGGGAATAACACCTGCAGGGGCAGTTTCATTTGTGTCTCCAGGCTGTGGTGGGAGCGTGTCAGACAAGCAGATAACATTTGAATCAGGCTTTTTGCACCTATTGGAGTCGAAAGATGAAATCTTAGCAGAAAGGGGATTTCTGATCAGGGATGAGCTTGCTGCATGCGGTGCCACCTTGCGTGTACCAAGTTTCACGAAAGGAAAGAGTCCGTTACCTGCTTGTGGAGTAGATTCATCAAGACGACTGTCTCGTGCGAGAGTACACGTAGAGAGAGTTATCAGCAGGTGGAAGAGTTTCAAAATTTTGCATTCTGTTATTCCAGTTTCCCAAGTTAGTCTCTTGGACGACATGGTGATTGTGTGTGGTGCTCTTACCAATCTCTGTGAATCTGTAGTGCCCAGAAAAGGAAGAGTGGGTAATGTATGAAATACAGTGTGGGCAGAGCTGCCAAGGCTGCTTATTATAACCGACTTTGGGCCTGTTTTCCTAAACAGTCGCTTACAAATATTAGTAGTAGCAGGTTATGTTTTTTTGGACTTGTTAGTTGGTTATTTGGGGTTGCTCGTGTCTCTCTCCTCTATAGAGAGCTGATATCCCTCCCCTTCATGTGGACCCCATGGGACCTTATTTCAGAAAAAAATATGAACGTCAGTCAACGGAGAGATAAATATTTTTTTGATCCCATTTGAATTGCGCCACGAATCACACATATGATGTTTGTTGATTTAAAACATAATTTTGCAAGTCAAGAAAGTTTAGAATTTAATTGAAGATGTATGTATGTAACATCCAAAGTCATTGTTTTGATATAGTATGGCATTAGAGCACAGTAACATTGTAAAGTAAGAGGTGGCTATTTGCTATAAATAAAAATGTCAGACATCATAATTTGATTGAATGTTCTCTATTTATTTTTTTGTGTTAACATTTCATTTTGTAATTGAATCCAAGAGTCACATTAACAAGTTATATCTTAGCAGTAACTTTCAGTAATGACTCTTCATCAAAATGCATTAATACAATAAAACCTGTTTAGTATAGAAAAATACATGAAGTAACGCTACTGAGAAAACAAAGAGTTCAGTTTCTTGGTCCACAGACAATAATTCAGCAGAGACACTATCGCTCTGTCAACAAGTCTTTTGTTTTAGGCTCGCAGCTGGACAAACTGTGGTGAGCAGGCAGCAGTAGCATGAATACAAGTTTATCTCTTGCCGGTTTAGATTCGGGAAGTGAAACAAGTGTGACAAGAAATGTACTCAGTATTTGCATACAGAAATATTCTGAAATGTTATTTCTGTTTTATATCTAGGATCTACACTGACTGCAGTGCCAATTCTGTGGCCTCTTCTTAACTTGTGCACAACTATAATGAAAGAAGTGATTGCACTTCACACACTCAGTCATTTTACCAAACTCTGGTGGTAGTACTGGTGGCTGAAGGGCTGGGTCTTGACTTCTGGTTAGAAGCTCTGGCAGAATACACGCTACATAACATAGCTTTGCTTTAGGTAAAGCCTTCTGCAAGAGCTCTTCATCTCTTCGGATGCGATTTACAACAAGCTCCTGAGTTGTCCACACCACAAAATCACAGTATTGGACATCGCAGACGAACATGTGGAGTTGGACCTGGTGGTAGTACCGGTGTGTCTTCTTCAGTTGAAATGTTTGGTCGAGGCAGAAATCCTCACTGACAGTGACACCCTGGAGGCCTTTCCTGTACTTATATGGACACTTGATTTCCAGAACCCCTTCCCCACAGCAGGCACATACCACTTTCCCATCTGGTGATGCGCCAAGGTGTGGCTCATCAGGTCGTATCACAAAACCACAGAGGCTAACCGTTACGTTTTCATGTGTGTTGTCGATCTCTTCGGTGTAGCACTGCCGAGCCATTTCCTTCTTCTCTCTTCCCCATACAACTGCTGGATCCTGTATGTCGTTGTCGCGGTAGTGCATGATTTCCATCAGGGTGGTTTTGTCCAGATGGTCACCTTTACATGCATTATAAAATGTTGTGCTGGTGATCCTGCCTGTTCTGTGAGTGTGCCAGTCTCGGGACTTTGCCTGCTGTTTTGTGGCGGCTTCGAGTCTCTCACACTGGTCAGGGTGGATGTTCCTTTTCAGTTTGAGATAGGCCTCCTCACATTTCTCTCTGATGTCTACTGGTGTGTGCTGTCTGAGTGTGGGGTCGTACATGGCAATGAGCGGCTCTGGCAACTCTGGAGGATCGTCTGGCTCAGAGTCCGAGGCTGTGTCAGTGTCGCTGCTTTCCATGCTGGTTAGAACAGCAGCGTCCGGGGCAATCAAATGGAGCTCTTGGATGTCTCCATCTGTGAGCTCTAGAGGAAGGAGATAAGACGACAATATTTAACACAAACTCTCTTTGATGATTGTATTGATTGTTTCATATCAGATTTTTTTTGACTTGTCTATTTTGCTTTTGTATATTTTTGCTGTATGTAAAGTGTGTTAATGCACAAGAGATAATGCACTTTAAATGAACTTTGACTTGAGAGTGAACCTAAGCCTGGCAGCATAACCGACCAAACCTGCCTGGAAGCAGCGGTGGAAGAAGTACTCAGATCTTGTCCTGAAGTAAAAGTACTAATACCACAATATAGAAATACTCTGTTACAAGTAAAAGTCCTGCATTTAAAATCTTACTTCAGTAAAGGTCAATCGATTAAAATATTTGATTGCATGATTATCCATAGTTAATCGTGATTAATCGAAAATGTATCGCATTTTTGATCCGTTCAGAATAATATATATTTAATGTGTTCATCACTTTAACGTTGCAGCTGCTAAAGATGGAGTTCTGTAATGTCAGATGGAAAATGAAACTGTGATCAAGTTGCTAATCTCGTGACATAGTTAACATAACAACATAGCAATAACATAACAATTGTGGCTAACTGTAATGGCTGTTGAACCTGTTTCAGTACGTATAGCATAAAATAGATAAAGGTAATGACAGTTCTGTAGTTAACTTGATGGTTGATAAACACTTTCAAATATGATGATATGAGATGAAGGTTAGCTACTTACCCAGCCATGCAGGTGCAGTTCGCCGTCCCACGGGAGATGCGAGCGGAGGAGGCGAGGAGAGAGGAGTCGAGGAGTCGAGGCAACGGGCATTTAATAAAATCGGAACCGTCATTTTAAAGCAACGTCAATTAAATATGACATGTGGCACAGCTGCATCAGCTGTGATCTTATGATCTCTGTCAGATGAGCAAAACGCTGTTCATGACAACTTCTAGGCAATATTTAGTATTACTAATTCAACTCACAACGTGGCATCATGTGACAAGAATGAACGGATGTCGGATTTTCTTTTAAGACAGACATTACAATCAGCTCCACCGTTACCAACTGCAACAATAAAGTGATGAACACATTAATGCATCAATAATTCTAATTTAGTTATATAAAATATATTTTTCTGAAATGGGCCATTTTGCATAATGAGTACTTTTACTTTTGGTACATTAAATACATTTTGATGCTGATACTTTTGTACTTTTACTTGAGATTTTGAATGCAGAACTTTTACTTGTAACAGAGTATTTTAACACTGTAGTATCGCTACTTTTACTTTAGTAAAAGATCAGAATACTTCTTCCATCAATCAAAAAATATCTGTGGAGTCGTAGCATGTTAACTATCTACTACTAATGTTACTTAACTATTGTAGCTCCTGTGTTTGCTAATATCATCAGCCGACAGGACTTGAACCTGGAGCAACCTGTGGCCTAGCAACGCTATACGGCCACATAGCAACCAATTACATTCATTCATCATACGTGACACAAACCTGCTCTGAATGGTGTTACTGCAGTTTTTAAAACGGCCAGCCGATCGATCTGCTGTTTCAGATGGTTGATTTCTGTCTTTGCGTCAGCGTCGTTGGACGTTTCAGTCTCCATAACTGTAACGATTAACCGATCCACCGGCTCCTCTTTGACCTGCGGGTGCACTTGGATCTCCAGAACGGGAATCTCTTCCACCTTAATGTCATATTGCTGCAGTGAACGAGGCAGTTCCCCAGAGACCAGCTGGGAGTCTAAAAGACAGAGAGGACACATGTTATAATCTGTTAAACAATCCAGTAATATCCTACACAAATATATTCATAGTAAGAGCTAGAAAGAAGTGTTTCAGTCAGATGGTTTCAATGTGCCAAAGGTGAAGGATCAATTTGTTTTTAAAGCTATTAGAGTTGAAATTTCAGTTGAATAAACATACATATACATACATATACATACATATACATATATATCTAATATATAATATATATATAATATATATATAATATATATATTATATAAACATATATAATATATATACATATATATATAATATATATACACATATATAAATAAATACATGTATAAATAAATATACACTATATATTTGTCCTAAAGCGTTTTGAATGTACATATTGTTATTGTACTTCTATTTTGTTAGTGACTTGTTGCCCTAACTACCGAGGGGGCACCATCATTTTAACCGGAAGTAAACACTATGCGACAAGGGGATAGATTTCAACGTAACACCGGACCTGAATTGAACGACTTCCTTCAGCTACTCAGCTAAAATCAAAGATGAAAATGATGAGTTACGTTACACAGCAACCGGGCTAACTAACGTGACATTAATTGATGACACAAACCTGCTCTGAATAGGATGACTTCAGGTTTTAAGACGGTCAGCTGCTCGATCTGCTGCCTCAGCTGGAGGACTTCTCTCTTGGAGCGGACAGCTTCATCCTGATACTCTGATATCGACTTCTCAACGAGTCCCCAGATCTCCTCTGCAGCCGCTGCTAGTCGCTCGTTGAGCAGCAGTCTGAGCAGCTGAGACCCAGACATGATGGAGCACCGGAGAACGGGACCGCTGGAGCACTAACACGCTTTACAGTGAAGAGATAAACTCCTCGGTTGTGTTGACTGAGAGCTGCATTAAAGTCCCTTTACAAACTCTTTGGCGGCATCGTTAATACTTCCGGTTCAACGTCATGACGTAGAGCGTTCATTTTCACCAACGCCCCCTGCCGTCCTGGATGGCTCTGTTTTTCTGCTACCATACAAAACAACATTGACTGTCTTACCTTTATTTTATAAATAAACGGTACGGTACGACGGAGTATTAGGGCCACATTGAGGAAAAATAAATAAATCTGAGATTACGAGAATAAAGTCATAATATTATAAAGTAGTATTTTTACGTGTTTTTTGCTTTTCTTGTAAAGTTATGACTTTATTCTCGTAATATTAAGACTTTTTTTCTCGTAAAGTATGACTTTTTTCTCGTAATATAACTTTTTTCTCATAAAGTTATGACTTTATTCTCATAATATTACGACTTCTTTTCTCTTAAAGTTATGACTTTATTCTCATATTACGACTTCTTTTCTCGTAATATGACTTTTTTCTCGTAAAAATATGACTTTTTTCTCGTAATATGACTTTTTTCTCGTAATATTACTTTTTTTCTCACTAAGTTATGACTTTTTTCTCATAATTTGACTTTTTTTCTAGTTAAGTTATAACTTTATTCTCATAATATTACTTCTTTTCTCGTAAAGTTATGACTTTATTCTCGTAATATCACGACTTTTTTTCTTGTTAAGTTATGACTTTATTCTGGAAATCTCCGATTTTTTCCCTCAATGTGACCTTAATACTCCGTAGTGCATTGTCTCTTTGGCCCTCACTGCATTAGACTTATATACTATATACTTAGACTGTAAACTGTGTTACCTTCATCACAATGATCAAATGTTTTGTGGCTCCAGACAGATTATTATTATTTTT